>RJWM01006267.1:0-85526 GCA_004363535.1 Dasyprocta punctata | reverse complement strand
GGCTAGATCCTGCAGGCCTCCTCAGGGGCTAGAGGATGGGTGAAACACTCTCCTTGGGAGTGGGGAAGGTCTCCACTTCAACAACATGAATACTCTTTGGGCAGTCCTATTATAGAACCCAACTAAATGGATAAAGGAGAAACCAAGGCTATTCAGTGTTCCTTATTATCACCACTGAACTTCTAGAGCCTGATTTTCCTCTACTGATAGACCTTAGTCTGTTCTGTAACTCCTTAAGTGAAAGGCAAACACCAGAATATGATACACGTGCAATTTATTGAGGAAAAAGATGCAATGTACTTATCACCAGAAAGTTAACACCTTAGGGCAGTAAGAGGACAGAAGTGAGTCTGGATATGATACCTAGATACAGGTTCCCTGAAAACCAGTGGCCTCAGGATCTTGACCTTCCCCCTCCAGTATTGTCCCCACCACACTGCCTCCCCAGGCAGTGCCAAGCCATGCTGACTTTCGATTGTCAACTCCCAATGAGAGGGAGGTGGGCCAGGCCACATGGCACAGATGGTCCTTGGGCCCCCAGAATCAGAGGCCACTGCAAGGGATGTTTCAGGGACATCATCATCCTAGACTAGTAGCTAGATCTCCCTGGCTTAGGAGAGGACTTATGGGTGGTAGAGCCAGGAGGTCTGCTCTTCTCCAGGGGTCTTAAGAAAAAGAGTAGTTGAGCTGTGTGCACCTGCTGATGCCAAGCAGAGATTGGAAAGTGCAGCTGCAGACAGAAGCAGATGGGCATGGAGATTTGACTGGAGGATCACTTAGAGCATTGCTGGCTGGAGCTGGTGGTCTGAGAGAAGCGGACACCGATGCTGCCTTCATTGCCTGACTTGTAGCCACTCCCCACAGAGTTCTGGATGACACCAGAGTTGAAGCCTATTCCACTCTGGCTCACAGAGCTGCTGCCTCCACTGCCAAGTCTGCTCCCCCTGCTGGGACTCTGGTAGCCCTTGTTGCTGCCCCTGCCCCCACTTCCATTGCCACTGCTGCCTCCTCCGTAGCTGCTGCCACTGGTGCCTCTGGAGCCACTGTTGCTGCTGCTGCTGCCATTGACCCCTCGGAAGGCTCCACGGCTACTGCCAGAGCTACTGCTGGTGCAGGTAACATTGTTGACCACAGCTGCAGGAGATCAGATGCTGCATTCAGACCAAGTTCTGGAAGCTAGAAGCCCTCCCCTGCTCCGGCTCAGCTGCATAACTTACAGCCTCTCAGAGGCCTTGGTTTACACATAACAAGAGTAATCCCAGCTCTCTGGTGTCCTTGCCAAAGAACAGGAACCAGGTGCACCCACAGATATTTCTTGTTCTTCAACCAAGGGCACACCCCATAACCACAGGGGCTTGAGTTTTGGCTCTTGAGACTGCCCCTTACACAAAGGACAGATTGTATGGCCACGCCAGAGACCCTAGCTGTCTTCCAGGGGCCTCTTTGGATGAGTCAAGCCTAAGCATCAGTTAGGACATTTCCAGTTGCCCATTTTACAACTCAGGGAGATTTTTTTTTAATGTGCTACTTACAAATGCTCACAGCATTCTGACACTCTCCAGACATCCTGAGAAAAAAAGAGATGGAGATGTGAATTATTTTTGTAGGGAATCAGTAGCCAAACAGCTGAGGGTTCATAATCTTGGGAGCTACATTTTCCCATGTATCCTACTATGAGTCAGGCTCCTGGAAGAAGAAAGACTATTCCAAGAGCTTGTCTCCCTAGAAAAAGAGACTAGCCCACATCTAAGACATATGATACCCTTCCAACTGTCTTCCATCTCCCAATCTTCCCACCTTCTTTCCCTTGGTCCTAAAAACCCACTCCAGACAAACCACCCACTCCAACTTGATTATCCCATCTTTGCCTCTCACCACCACTGAGACAATTTTCTCACATTAGCACCCCCTTCTCAGTCTTTCTAAGATTTTTAGTCCACCTTCTCTTTTCAAGAAGGCTTCTCAGTGAGCCCTAGCAGAAAGATGTGATGGTAATGATGGTGATTGTTCAAAATGGAGAAGATATGAGAGGGGCTGACGCTCAGCATGTGATGAATTTGAAAGTGTCCCACCTGCCCTGGCCATCCTGGGTTTTGGTGTGGTTCATGGAGCAGGCCTGCCGTGTGTCTGATTAGACGTGTCTTGTGTCATATACATGGCATGGCGCATACATGTGTAACAACCACTTGCCCATGTGGACCCAGCTTCTGAGATGAGGAGTTACTGTGCTGTCTATTCTGAACTCTCCATTATGTAGCCAAGAACCACATGAAGCCATTTAATTTACATTATATGTCATATTCAGTTCCTCCATTATACTGGCTACATTTCAAATGCTGAAAAGTGGCTAATAGCGACTGTACTGCACAGCATAGATATAGAACATTTTCATCATTTCAGAAAGTTCCAGTGGACAGCTCTGATCTATATCTCTTGTCATAACTCCAAAGCACTTTTCCTAACACACTGTACATAGCAGGCATCAATAGTCATATGTAATTCAATATTGATGTCCATGATCAATCAGAGAATTAGATGATACTGACAAAAAGTACTAGGATTTAAGTCCTTAAATCTGTCATTCAGAAGATTCTTTACCCTTTGAATGATCTCTTCTATTATCCTGGTCCTTTCTTCATTTTGGGGTTTTTTGTTCTTTGTTTTTAATTTTAAAATGAAAAAAGAACAAAAATGATGATACAGAATTTCAAAACAACATAATAAATAAACAGCCATTAATATAT
Organism: Dasyprocta punctata; assembly: GCA_004363535.1. Classification (NCBI taxonomy): domain Eukaryota; kingdom Metazoa; phylum Chordata; class Mammalia; order Rodentia; family Dasyproctidae; genus Dasyprocta; species Dasyprocta punctata. The sequence continues at coordinate 82,782 of RJWM01006267.1, read as the reverse complement.
TGCATATTGTTATCTTCAAATTAGTTGCTCAGAGTACAAGATACAGGCATGAAAAAAATTTCAAACAATGAAAGCACAAACCATTCTTTTTGATGAACTGAGATTAGTAGTGTAATTATCTATCATTTATATATATATATAATCTTTGGGAGGGTGATTGAGACAGGATCTCACTATGTAGTTCAGACTGGCATTGAACTTACTGTGTAGCCCAGGATGGTCTCAAACTCGCAGCAATTCTCCTGCCTCAGCCTCCTGAGTCCTGGGATTACAGGTGTGTGCCACCACACCTGGCTCTCCTTTCTTAATTGTTAAAGATCACTCTAAAATTTCATCTGAAGGATGTTGACTCCACAGCCACTCACCTGCACTCCTCGCCCTCTAGCAGCTTGCGGTAGGTGGCGATCTCCACGTCCAGGGCCAACTTGACACTCATCAGCTCCTGGTAGTCACGCAGCAGCCTGGCCAGATCATCCTTGGCCTTCTGCAGTGCAGCCTGCAAGTCTTGGAGCTTGGCATTGGCATCCTTGAGGGCCATCTCCCCACGCTGCTCAGCTTCTGCGATGGACGTCTGCAGGTTGGCATTCTGGAATGGAGCATAGGATGATTATTAGCAAAGCCACTAGGAAGTAATAAACACTTAATTGTTCCTGTGAGATCTCTTCCTATCATCTAGTAAATCTCCCTCTCCTTCCTTAGAATTCCCAATGGAACATGCTCAGAACACAAGTCAATGTTGTAATTGGTTACTTCATCCTTGACCCACTGAAATCAACTTATGACTCATCAAGAAAAGGAGTACAGATTGGCTTTCCTAGGCTGGCAAAAGTAGTAATGCACTGGTTAGTCACTAATCTTTTTTTTGCAAGACTGTTAGACTCCCTTACCTAATTACTGCCTTCCAGTGATAAAAAGAAGCCATCAAGATTATGTGAAGAGTATGATAAGTAGCTCTGTTGGGGTCAGATCCTACAGAGCTGCGTAGGACCCTAACACTGCAATTGTAAAATTTGCTAGGCAGACCAGCATGGGCAATCATCTTTCCTTAATGAGCAACCCAAGAAGTCTCGTTTCTGAGTGAACATCTGGAAGAACAGAGGTTCCCAAAGACTGTGCTAGTCCACAATACCATGAAAGCATGTGGCAGAGGAGCCCAACTGGTACTTCTCTTTCTCCCCAGGGCTCAGAAGGCCTCCAGGATTACCTGATTAAGGCTAGGCCCACCTGCTTTTTGACATTCTCAATCTCTGCCCGTAGCCTCTGGATCATCCTGTTGAGTTCCATGATCTCACTCTTGGTGCTCCTCAGGTCATCACCATGTCTGCCAGCCGTAGTCTGCAACTCTCCAAGCTGATAAAGGAGAAAGCAAGGCTTTGCATAGCATTGGCCCATTCCTGATGAAGGTCATCAGGACCTAAAACTAGTTTGGGGGAGGGGAGGTTCCCACCTTGGTCTGGTACAGTGCCTCAGCTTCAGTCTTGCTTCTCTGGGCGATCTCTTCATACTGGGCACGGACCTCAGTGATTATGCAGTCCAGGTCCAGGTCACGGTTGTTGTCCATGGACAACACCACAGATGTGTCACTGACATGGCTGTGCATCTGGGACACCCCCTGCAAGGAACATGGATGGTCACTGGCAGCAGAGGATGCTGGGAATCCTCTACTGGCAGAGATACCCCAAGAATGGAACTAAGGAGTAAGATAGTTAGAAAAATACACATACATTTCAGGCCAGGCTAGAGGCTAAAGAACGCAAGGCAACAAGGCTAAAAGACAAAGGAACTATACAAATATAATCAGGTTGCTGGCCTAAAAGTATAATCCAATGAGCCCTGCTATGTAGGTCTCCTTGGGACCACAGTAGGGAAGTGTAATATGAAGAACCTGAACTAGAAGCCAGAGGGGAAGATGTGGAGCAAAATGGACAGAGACAGAGAGGGGCCCTGGCCCAGAGACCAAGAATTTAGGGGAGCTAAATTAACATTTCCCCGGTGGAGTCGAGCTGAGTTCTGAACCCTGTTCTAGTGTCCTATTACTTGACCATCCCCTAAAGTTCCACTTGGGAGGCATTTTGGAAAGATGCTAGTGGGCAGCCTCTGGAGCTTAGCAAACCAAGGAATCACCATGTCATAGAGGGTCATCAGGAACTTGACTTCGTCTGTCAGGCTGTCCACCTTAGCCTGCAGCTCCACTTTGTTCATGAAAGTGGCGTCCACATCCTGAAAGAGAGGTCAGAAACCTGAAGAATAAGCCCACAGCTCATTCTAAGCCCACCCACAGCTCTTTCTAAGCCCTCATCTCTCCTGCTTGTTCCTCCCCCAGCCCTTCTAAGTGTGACTGCTCACCTAACCTTTTAAATGAAGGAAAAATCAAAGTGGTTTTCTTTCAACAACATTGACAAATTGAACCTGTTCCATAACAAAATACAAACCTTGTCAGCCAGGCACAGAGTAACCATGTAGTTTTAGTCTAGAAAATATTAACTAGTATATATGTGATTTGATTATATAGTACAAAAAACCCAACCTCCTGAATATAAATAAGGGTGTTTTTATGATGCTTTATAAATGAGGGTACTTTATGGTGATATTGGCTTAAATAAACAACAGTTGATTATAGTTATTAATAATACCCAGAATACATGTGAAGGCTGAAGATCTTAATTGATGCTACAGATAAAAGATGCATTATTAGCTCACATTACTAATTAGTTCATTAGTCACAGTAGAGTTTTGTTTTGTTTTGTTTTGTTTTGTTGGTACCGGGGATTGAACTCACAACCTTGCACTTACCAGGCAAGTGCTTGAGCCACTGAGCTAAATCCCCGGCCCCCTACAGTAGAGTTTGAAGAAGTCTTCCCCACCAGCAATGTACAGAGCAACTTCCTTCATCAATCATTTCCAAAAATGTAAGAAAAGTATCAGCCACATCCACAGCATAGGATCAGTGGCTCTGCTTCCTCCATGCAGGGGAAAGGAGGCGTAGTCTGCTCATTCTCTTCACCCACCTTCTTGAGCCCCACAAACTCGTTCTCTGCTACAGTGTGCTTATTGACCTCATCTTCATACCTGGAACAGAGAGAGATACATATTTGGACAGTGACATTTCAGAATCTCACCCAGAGTTGGACCTGCTTTGTGGGTGTGTAACCTGTGCATTTTCACGGGCCCCAGGGCTCACGGATCCTCATGTGGAGTTTAATCCTCTGCTGGATTGAACTTCTTCATAATTTCTTAACAAGGATCCTGAGTTATCATTTTGCATTGAGTCCTGAAAATCATGTAGCTGGTGTTTTCTAGCATCCTCTCAGTGCTCAGGGTACTGTCTTGCTGTCTTCCTCTTAACCCAGTAGACAAGCTGAGATGTGGGCAGTCAGAGGCAGAGAAGACATCAAGGAGCCAACTGCCTGTCTGGGCTCTTAGATGGAGTTCACAGAATACAGTGTGTGCAGGGAGGACCCAAAGGAATATTTCCTGCCCCTAGGTGTTTCCACCTGTTTGCTCCACTTTCCTTAATTACAAAGATCTCTTATAGGAACTTGGGATAAAAATGATCTCATTTTCTGAATGCATCAAGACTGTGGAATTTCTGCCGGTAAAGGACTCTCCTACCAGGAGTTTGAGTTTCATGAAGACTGGAGAACAGGAACCATTCTAGGAGTGAAACTGTTTCTGGACTGTGTGAATCTGAGTTGCCACTGGATCCCCAGAATCCAGTTTGAAGCCTACCAGAAAGCCAGTGGCCACCAGCTTGTACAGTGGAGTTAGAAGGAGACATCCTCAGAGCAACTGTGCTTGTCCTTGTGGGTCCTGACGCCTGAGAATGTCAGGAGTCCCCTCTCACCTTAAGAGGCCCCATTCATCCTTCACAGACCACAAAGGGTATGAATTATAACTTGAAACCTGCAGGAGGAGGCTGACCAGAGCTACAGATATGGGGGATGGGACAGGACACATTGCAAGAGCACTTTACAGTATATAGCCCTAGAGCCTCTACCTGGAGTTCCAGGAGATGGGAACATCAGATTCCTGGGGCCTGTCTACACCTACTGATTCAGAATATTGAGGACTGGGACACAGGAATATGTACTTTTGACAAGCTTTCAAGGAGACTTCCATGTACAATAAAGTGTGAGGGTTCCTCATCCTAAAGGGCTTAACTTTTGGGAAGACTTTTTAATCCAGTTGGGCTGGTAGAGGAGGGGGCCTGCTGGAGACTGAAAAATATATAATAATGAGCCATGTAGGAGTGCCAGAGCCTGCCCTGTCAACCCCTTCTGATAGGTTGCACTTCATTCTAAAGCCATCCAAGAGTATTGGCTGAAGGCACTGTCAAGAATAGTTGAAATCCCAAATTAGTACCACACCCCCTGTTAATCCTCTAGGAAGGGAAACTCCACTTGGAAGTTCTTACTTTTTTTTGAAGTCTTCCACCAGGTCCTGCATGTTCTTTAACTCTCCCTCCAGATTCTCTCTCTCCCCAAGAAGTGAGTCCAGCTGCTTGCTCAGGAAGCTGATGTAAGATTCAAAGAAAGGCTCCAGGTTGCGGGGGGCAGAGCCAGAGCCCGTGGTCTGCTGCTGGAGCAACTCCCACTTGGTCTCCAGGACCTTGTTCTGCTGCTCCAAGAAGCGCACCTGTGCCAGAAGAGGAAGGAAAGGAGCACCTTGAACTGGGCAGGTGGAGCATCTATCTCAAAAGGTGGAAATGTGGAGAATGAACCCAGTTCTTCAATTCACAAGTAACTGTATGTTTTGAAATTTGAGAAGGATGAAAATGAGAGAGAAAGCTGTAATTTGATGAGTATTTATGCTATTACTTGTTATTTTCACATATTCTGTCTCATTTACTCCTGCAACCACCTGTACAAGACATGGTATATTCCCAATTTTACAGATTAGGAAACTAAGGCTCAAAGAGCTTACATTGCTCAAAGATACTGAATGGCAAAGCTAAGAGCTAAACTAGGCCTGCTTTGAGTCTTTGGGGACCCTTCAGAACACAGCTAAAGGAAGTTATCATGAAGTTATTTTTAATTTTTTTTTTAGTTGGAAGCTTCTTTCACCTACATGAAAGTGATGGAAATTGTTCACAAGGTCTAACTTCCTTAAATGTTTCGCATAAGAAGACCTCTTTTCAGATATTCAGCTTGCAGCTGACCGAGGTCCACTTCATATCCTGGTTCATTCCCCCACAAACCTCACACATTCTTCTCTTCCCCAACATAGGAAGTTCAATATAACATGGGCTGAAGCACAGCGTCATTCAGGAGGTAAGCCATCTGCCAGGATGCACCATGGAGGGACAGCTTGGGATTCGAGATTTGTACTGTTACAAAATTGATTACCAGTTATTTTTTGGTTAGCAAGAAATTGCATCTCAAGAGGAAGCAAAAGTGAACTCTACTGATTTTGTGGTTATGACCCCATTCTTCAGAGTGCTGAGAGCACGCTTGGACCCTCACCTCATTTGTCCCCATCTCGTGTCTAATGGAAAGGTAAGACCAGGAATCCTTCCCACATTTCTCAGATGGAAAAATGGCCCAATGGACAAGAGAGATTGCTCACTGTTCTGGGGGGAGCCAGGCAGAACACAACCGAGATTCAGGCACTCCTGCCTCCAAGCTGCTGGACACCACTGGCATCTTCGTATGCCAAGCCTCTGGGCAGCCAAAGCCCTCTATCACACCTCTAGGATTTGTCCTCACCTTGTCAATGAAGGAGGCAAATTTGTTGTTGAGATTCTTGATCTGCTCACGCTCCTGGGTCTTTACTTGCCCAATCTGGGGGTCGATCTCCACATTGAGGGGCTGTAGGAGGCTCTGATTGACAGTTACTTCCTGGATTCCTCCAGGGAAGCAACCAGGGCCAAAGTCGCCAGGTCCACCAAAGCCACCAAGACCACCAAAACCACCAGCCCCTCCAAAGCCACCAGCTCCACCAAAGCCACTTCCCATTCCTCTGCTACCACCAAAACCACTGCCAAAGCTGCCTCCATAGCCACCACCAAAGGCACCTCTATAGCTACCCCCAAAGCCACTCCCACAGCGGCTGCGCCCTCCACCAAAGCCACCAGCCCGGGAGCCACCAGCTGCCACACTGAAAAAGATGCTCTTGTTACCACCCAGGTTATAGAGACTATGACTGCCAAAGTTGCCTCCTCCACTCCGGAACCTGCAGGCCCCTCCACCAGAGCCCCCAGTTCGGGCTACGCAGCTCATCCTGCTGCCACCAGAGACCACAGCCGAGCGGCCAGAGAAGCCTTGGCTCCCACAACTGAAGGATTTCTTGAAGGCTTGTCTATTCATGGTGAGGAGCTTGGAGGTGAGCTCGTGATCCTTTAGTGAGAGCTGAAGATGAAGACACTGTAGGGACAATAGAAGAGAGTGGCCTTTATATTCCAGGCCGTTTGGCTTGGCAGAAGGAAAGGCAAGCAATTACCTCAGAGTCACCTTGGGTTTGGTTTGCCTTGTAGGCAATGTTACTTCTTGCTTCCCAGCACACCTCAGAGATAATCCTCTGGACGAGAATAGTTTCGCTTTCTTAGCTTAATCACCCAAACATGCCTTGGTTAACAAAAGATGGAGCTCTCCTCCACCCTTTCATGTGATTTCCTTAAGGGTCTTTGGGAACCCAAGGATCACCTGATTCAGGATGAATGAACTTTAGACTCCAGGGGTTAGCAGCCACTGAGCTCCATGACACAAGCTGAGGACCAGGTAGCCACTTCCAGGTGGGTTGAGTTCCTCCCTGTGGTGCCACCATACCCAAGAGCTCCATCAATGGCTAAGCTCTCATTGTTCCTAGAGACATGGCACTTGTGCCCAACTCTTCAGAGAGGGCCTGCAGACGGCCAGGAGATGAGGGGTGCACTGATCCCATAGGGTCCACTCTGCCACCACTTCAGCACAAAGGACCTATCTCAGCAGGCCTGGAGGTAAGCTGAGAAATGCTGCTTATGAGACAGAAACTAAAGTAGAACCAATTTGTCTGGTGCCTGGGGAAAGGGAGGCTCATGATATGGAGCAAACAAGTGTGAAACTTAGAGCAGAGGGACATGTACAAAAGAGGGGTCTCAAGTCAAGTCCTGGACCCACCATCCTAAACAGACCGAAGTGATTTATTGGTGCACAAGCAAGAGGAGACAGAATGTAGGGACCCTTCAGCGGGTTAATAGAGTCAGGTCAAGAACTGCACTCATCTTGAGTTGAGGTCTGGAGGTAAGGATCTCCTGCCTGTTCTACTGGCTCACTGTCTCTTTCTATTTCTCTCTCTCTCTCTCTTTCACTCTCTCTCGTTCTCTCTCGCTCTCTCTCTATCTCTATCTCTATCTCTATCTCTATCTCTATCTCTTTCTATTTTCCTGCCACAGCCTGGACTTTTCCCATGGTGGGCTTGTTCACTTGTTAGTGCCCCTCTAGGCCCTGAGCTCCTCAAAGAAAGAGCTTGAGTCCTAACCATTCCATCTGTCCAGCTCCTAGTTTAAGGCAAACACTCCACAGACATGTGTTGATTGAACATAAATATCTACACACAGTTCCCATCCTACTCCTGTGAATGAACATTTCCAAAGATCTTGAGGGTTTACATCTTTCAACAAGCCCTCCAAGAAATCTTTTGATCCAGTAAGCTTGGGAAGCCCTGGACTAGACTGTGGGAGTTCTCTCTGGGTCAGGGGATAGTGGGTACAGGACCCTTGATGGCAGAATAGGGACACAAATAAGTTACTCCTCTAACTTCCAGGAGCTCAGCTGTCCCCCAACTCTACAACAACCCACTTTCACACCCAGCCACACCATGCAAGAGCAAACTCTTTGGCTGTCATCTACATAGGAGTCTTCAGGAGGAAGTGACATTAGACTCCTCATGAGAGAGGTGGCTTCTGTGTCTTCAGAAACCCTTTCAAACTGGCAACTGGCATCCTATGTTTCTGGTACAGTTTTTTAACAAGCCAATCTAGGACAGATGATTGTTCTGAAAACCAATGCAGGACCTCAAATCAAGCAACTTCAAATGCTCTGTAGTTAATTCTCATTTCTCTGCTCAGTCCACAGCCCAGCTTTACTGCACACTAGTTCTTTGACCTTGGACAAGCCACTTAACTTCTATGTGTCCAGTTTCATCAAGTGGAAAATGGGGCCAATAATGGCAGGTACTTCATGGGGTTTTGTGAGCATTAAACAATAAATATAAAATACTTAGTGTAAAACCTGACACATAGTAAATGCTGTAAAACTAGCTACTGCTAGTACTCCCTCTGGGGCATGGAGGGCATGGTTTTGACCTCGGCTGTTCTCAAGGTGACTTTACTGTTCTCAAGGTGACTTTGTGCCTCTAGGAAACTCACCAAAGAACAATAAAGATAAGAAGATGAGTATGAATGGAGGGTAAGAAAGCAACTGGAATAGGAGATAAGGAGAATAACAGCGGAATGGTATAGAGTTGGGGAAATTTAGATCATGGTTTAAACATTAAGTCTGTGTTCTAAGCTGTCAAACCCTGCCCTACATCAATGGCTTGTGATGAGTCTCACGAAACCTATTATAAGTGACAGTCTTTTGAAAATTACAGAATGCCACACAAAAACAAACACAAGGCATTGTCCATGCCAAGCCAGTCCCTCTTGGTGAGGTCTTTATGTATTATTTATTGGAATTCCTTTAAAAGCAGTTATAGCCAGGCGTGGTAGCACACACCTTTAATTCCAGCACTCAGGAGACTGAGGTAGGAGGAGCATTGAGAGTTCAAAGCCGGCTTGGGCTACAACATGAGCGCAAGGCTGGCCTGTACTACATAGTGCAACCCTGCCTCAAATAAAATAGGGTCAGGAGTTTGACTCAGTGGCCTAAGCGCCTACCTGGCAGACGCAAGGTTGTGAGTTCAATCCCCTGTACAGCAAAAAAAAAAAAAAAAAAAAAAAAAAAAAAAAAAAAAAAGCAGCTGTGGGCTAAAAGAAAGCTATCATCATGGAATTCAGAAGACCTGGGCTCAAGTCACATACCAACCTCTTGCCACGTGATCTTGGGCAAGGACTTAACTTTTTCTCTTTCCTTATTTGCAAAAAGAGGCATCTACCCTATGGACAGTGTTGTTTTAAAATTTAAATACATGAAGTCCAGCAATAAATGTGTGAAGGTTTTGAGTTTTTGTTTGTGTTTTGTTTGTTTGTTTCTCAGTCCTGGATGTCAAACACAGGGCCTTACCCATGCAAGGCAAACACTCTACCCTGAGCTATATCTCCAACCCTAAGTGTTTGGATTTTGAAGTCAAATTATCTGTCTGTAAACAGTACACAAAGGGGACTCTATGTCAGGTTCTTCGAGACATTAACTTCTACCCAACCATTAGGTCCCAGCCCCTCCTGGTGAAGTCTTACTTATATGCTTTGGAATTCTTTAAAAGCAGGTCAAGTGCCCTCTTTAGGAAAAAAAGAAAAAGAAAAACTGAGCCAGGTTCACCTGAAGCTCCAGGTGTGGGTACAAAGCAAGCAAGGACAGACATCAGCATCTCCCATTCCCTTTCCTTCCCCAGGCTCTAGTGCCAAGGCAGTGGGTGGCAGCTCCCTGACTGTGTGTGGCTCTTTGCTGTCACCCTGGCATGTGCTAGAGGAGCAGTATGGAGACAGGTGATGGGCAAAAGAGCACATGTTTGGGTTGGGTTCCCCTCATTCATGTCACTTTAGCCTGCCAAAGCATCACCACCTTACTTAACAAATCAGGGTGGCATTCTCAGCAGTTGTTGAAGCTTCAGGAAACACCCAGAGTTGCTGTCATTGGCAATATTTCCTATTCGCTGGAGGGTCTTGTAGAGGAGTGGTGTCTAAATGGGCTGCCTGCTGCCAGCAGCCTAAGCACTTATCACTCACCTACCAGAGCCTTCTGTGTGAAGATTGCCAGGTGACTGAATACTCCAGGTTCTTACTTCCCCACCCATAAAACAAGGAAAAGTGTCACCAAGTAGATTTACTTCCTCTAACAAAATTGCTCTCTGACTCAACTGCAGTAAGGTTTAAGAGTTGCCTATAGTATAATTGTGAGTGGAAAAATGAATCATGAAACAGTAGCCATTTCCCCTAGGTCAGAGTGGGTGGGCAACCTTCTCTGCCCAGACTTGCTGAGGGTAAGGGGATGATGGTCACTCACTGCCCCTTTATACAAGTAGATTCACAGATCCCACATCAAGATAACCACTAATTTGCTAAGAGAAAGAAAGAAAAAGGAAAAAAATTAAATAAATAAATCTGGGTGTGCTACACTTAGGCTAAAAATTAATATTCTTTTTTCTTTTTACCATGTTAAAGTAAAATCAGCTGGGCGTGGTGGCGCATGCCTTTAATCCCAGCACTCGGGAGGCTGAGGTAGGTGGAGCGTTGTGAGTTCGAGGCCGGCTTGGGCTACAACGCGAGGGCGAGGCAAGCCTGAGCTACACAGTACGACCCTGCCTCAAAAATTCAGGGCTGGGAGTTTGGCTCAGTGGCTTAAGCACCTGTCTGTCAGGTGTGAGGTTGTGAATTCGATCCCCGGTGCAGCAAAAAAAACAAAAAAAAAAAGTAAAATCTATTAGTAACTAAAATAACTAGTTAAATAGTAAATAGTAAAATAGTAAAAATATATTACTGTATAGAGCAAGTGCTCATTATATCTAAAGCTTTGTAAAGAAGTAAATATCTAAGTACATTAAATTCTCTCATTTCTAAATCCTAACTGTTGACAATCACAATTTGTTCTAGTTATGCCCTCAAATACACTTCAACTCACCCATAAATCTTGGTCTGGTTCTTAGATCCCTCCTACTGTTTTCCTAGGCCAGAATTCTATCCCCTAAGATGGCCTTGATTAAAAGGTTCTATGGTCAAATAAATTTGGGAAATAAAAATTCTATACCCTGTCTGGGAATTTTTTTCTAGTATGAGGACTAGACCCAGAACTCTCACGTTCACATTGAATTTGTTTGTTTGTTTGTTTTGTTTGTTTTTGTTTTGAGACAGTGTCTCATTAAATTGCCCTGAGAAACTCTAATTTGTGATCCTTCTGCCTCAGAGCTCAGATTACAGGCTTGTTGATTGTTGGAATTTTAATAAACATCATTAGAATATTAAGAGTTCTTAAAAGTTCTATAGGTGGCTGTGCATGGTGTAATCCCAGCACTCAGGAAACTGAGTCAGGAGAATCACTGCAAGTTTGAGATCAGTCTGGACTACATCATGAACTCAAGGCCAGTCTGAACTACACAGCAAGACACTGTCTCAAAAAAAAAAAGTCCTATAGGAAATAATCTTCTTATCTTTATTTAAACCAAGCCTCCCAAACAAACTTAACAACAAATCTTTCTGTCTTAACCCCTACCAGCTTGCTGTTGGATATAGACACTAGTCCAACTACCCACCCGGAGCAGATGAAAATGACAGATAGACCAGCTGGGATGTGTAGGCATAAGGTCAAGATGTGCTTCATCCCTGTAAATGAGAACTTGCTGCAAATGAAGTAGCAGAAAGCTGAAATCAGACTATGGCCAGGGCTTGAAGAAGCAGAGAGAAGAGTAGTGGGGCACTAGGAAGTACACGGGTTCTCTAAAGATGGATTGTCACATCCATGCATATTTCTCACCAGCCATGGACATTGTCAGATCTTTGGAAACCCATCAGTATACTGAGTTTTCTGAAACTCAAATGGTTGCCTCTCCTCCCTCTTTTCCTATGCACTTGGAGGAGGGGAAAAATATGGAGATCTTGGAGACAGACAGGTCTGTGAATAAGTCTCAGCCTTGCCACTTTCCAGGTGCACAACATCAGGCAAGTTGTTTTACCTTCTGGTGCTAGATTTTCCATTCAGAAAACTGGAGTTAGCATAACCTACTCACAGAGAGACAGTGGGGACTGTTGGAGGTAATGTTAGAAAGCCTTCACACAGTGCAGGTGCTTGGCGTGTGGAGCCCTCGTGATGATGACATTGAGGTAAGAAAGCTTCCTCACAGGTGGCAGTTCTGGGGCCAAAGAGTGAGGAGGATTCTGAGAGGCAGCCTAGTTTAGGGTCAATGCAACATTAAAGTCTGATTTTTGCAATACATTGCAAGGAATCATAGTATCTGTAGTGGGCATTATCCACTTCCTTGCCTAGCCAACCCACTTCCCACTACTTGGGCTCATCAGCAGTTCAGTCCATCAATCGACAAATACTCAAACTGGGTGCATGCCTGTAATCCCAGCTACTCAGAGGCTGAGACAGGGGGATTGCAAGTTCAAGATGAGCCTGGGCAACTTAGCATGAACCTGTCTCAAAATAAAAATTTTTTTAAAAAAATGTTTGTACTGGGAATCGAACTCATGACCTCACACTTGGCAGGCAGACACTGTGCTGCTGAGCTATATCCCTGGCCCTCAAAATAAAATTTTTAAAGAGCCTAGCATTGCAGCTCAGTGGCAGAATGCTTACCTAGTGTGGGCAAGCACCTGGGTTGAATACCCAGTACCAAAAAGAAAGAGAAAGAAAGAAGAAGGAAAGAAAGAAGGAAAGAAAGGAAGGAAGGAAGAAAAAAGAAAGGAAGGAATAAGGAAAGAAAGAAAGAAAAGAAGGAAGAGTGCATACTTCTCAGGAATATGACAATTTTCTAGTGAAAATAAATCTCCGTTTTTGAATATTCACTTCTATCACCCATCTGTGAAAAAAATATGAAGACAGTGTTGATTAGGCACTGGCCTAGGTTGTTTACAACTATCATCTCTAATTGTCATAAAACTCCATAAGATCAAATTTTTCATTCAGTTTTGCAGCTAAGGACATGAGGCTCATTAGCTTGCCCAAGTCAATTAGCTCAGTAAGCGGAGATTTTAATCAGACTCTCCAACTCCAAAGCCTGACATAAACCTATGGAAACTTTCAATTTCTGTGTGGATTTCAACAAGTCAAAATACATCATATCAGAGTGAAAAATCCACTTTGACATTTAAAGAACCCACTCCCAATATCGGATGATTAGATCTGCCTTGAATAGTTAACTTGTGTTAATGAAAGTAGATTTAAACTTTATAAACTCCTCTCTGGCATCAAAGAGAAACACCCATCATTATCAAGGTACTTCTTTCCTCCTTCAATGACTTCTGCTCCTGCAGCTGGAGGTCAGAGCTGTGGGGAGTTGAAGGTGTCCCGTCCACCCTCACAGGCCTTTACTGGGAAAACCTCTCCTGGTCACGTCTGGGCTTCAGGTTTGGTTTGCAGCGCCTCACTACTCCAGAAAGCTGTTAGCACCACATGCCAGGGACATACCAGAGAGGAGGACCTGCAGGCCAAGAAGAAGTTGGCCAACTCCATCTGTTCAGCAGCTTAGCACAGTGGTTACAAGTGTAGGCTTTGGATTTGAGGCCTGGATCTTCCTTTTCCCATCAGGCAAGTCATTCTGCCTCTCTAAGCCCCAATATCCTCAACTAGAAAATGAGGATAATTACTACCTGCCTCCTATGCAGTTTTAAGGATTAAATGAGATGACATGCAAAATTCCAGTGTATGATTTACACCAGTAACAAAACTTAGTTGTTTAATAGCGTTGTTTTTGTTAAATATGTCAGGACAGCAATCCACCCTACCCTTTTTGCAAACCTTATTAGCTCAGGGAAATCCACAGTCCCTGCAATATGCCAGGTCCCATCTGGTCACAGAAGGGCACAAGGACAAATGAGGCACGTCCATGTCCCTTCAGGTAACTTCCATTCTGGTGTGGAGAGCAGGTGCTGAAGTTAGTCATTTTGACAGAGCAGGACACATAGTAAAAGCGAGAAAACAAGTCCTGGGAGCCCAGGCAGCAGGCATTCAGTACCAAACAGGTGAGGAGGGGTCTAGGGAGGCCACCCTGAGTAATCTCCAAGGAGTAAGTGATGGAAGGTGGAGTGAGCCTTTCTAGCCAAGGGACCAGAGTATCAAATTCACACCTTCACACTGAGTTACATCCCAGTCCTTTTTTTATTTTTACTTTTTATTTTGAGACAGAGTCTCACCAAGGTGCCCCAGGGTGAGCTCAAATGTTCGATCTTGTGGGAAACCATCCCAGTTCCCCTGAGTTGTCTATGGATGTGTAACCAACACTGTTGATACTCTCTCGGACCTGCAACCTGAATCTCAGGAGATAGAGGGAAATAACCTGAAATCCACAAACAAACCTTAGTCTCTTCCATGTCTCCTCCAACGGACATATAAACCAGTGAGTCCCAGCTCTTGAAACAGGAAGGTGGTCTTTTGAGCACTCTTTCTAGTGGTGGGGGGTGCGGCAGGGGGAAGTCACCAGACAGCCTTGTTGGAGGTAGACACTAGTACCATAACAAGAAGCTGTGCCACTCCACACTTAAGAAAGAGGGATGGAGAGAAGAACAGAAAGTACAAAAGAGATTCTTGACCAATGGCCAGTAGCCCCAAATCACAGATTAAGCCCCAGGCATCAACCTGGCTAACTCTAACAATCATTGTGGTAAAACATACCTTAGGGGATAGAAAGTGAGTGTACAGACTACACAGCATCCCCAACTCCATACTCAAAGAACAAAAAGTCTAGTCAAGTAAAGAAAGCAAGCCTCAGCCCAGCACCTTATGAGCATTTGAAAATCCAACATACTCTAGCCCAAAGAAATGGTGTAAATGCCTGGGCAGAGGTTAAAAAGGACCACTGCAATAGTCAAAAGCCCTGAAAGTGTTTTCGGCCCAGATTAGAAATGATCTGGGCTGGGCTGAGAATATACAGCCAAGCATAGAATTAACTCCATCAGTCTCAAGTCCTGGCACCAAGGTCAGTCTTAGCTGTTCTTCTTGGAAATGACACCTCCAAGACTTAGCCCCTCCACCACCCATTCCTCCTCCTCCAACCTCTCCCTTAAGAGGTTTGCTCCCCAAAACCCAATCACTAGAGGACTACCTGGATGGTGGGGTCTCCTGTAGATCCCCACAAAACAAACATGGGCAATGGACAGAAGTTAGAGCCTGGGAAGAGCAACAAAGGACAAAGGCCACTGTCTGAATGTGAGACATGCCACCAGGAACAGTGTTCCAAGAACCTTCCCCGACTCTGTTGCCTGGCTGACTGTCTTCCTCTCCCTGCTTCTAGGTGCTAAGCTCTGGGATCTCAGTCTGGGACCTTGTTATGGATGAAAAACTGGTGGTCAACTTAACACCAGCTGAATTAAATCGGCATGGTGCTGAGTGTAGATGGTTCACCTGAATAAAGTTGCCAGCATAAATAGAGACACAGAGAAAAGCAGGGTGTTGTGGGTTCTCCTAAGTGTTGCTGTTTTGAGCTGTTGGTTCTCCTAGAGGAGCTTGTCATGCTGGCTTCCCCAATATGGATTAGGCTATTATCATCAGGGGAGCTCGGGACCTTGTCGATGAGAGTGGCTGTCGTTCACTTTGGGGGAGCTCTGGTCCTCACACTGAGCATCACTTCGTGGCTCCGGAAGGTAAGATGTGTGCTGCAGAAGCTTGTCACGCTAGGCTTCCTGACCTGTACTCAATTGTTCTCATCGTCGGAGGAGCTCAGGACCTTGTTGCCGCTGAAGATGGCTGTGCTATTTTTCAGGGGAGCTCTGGTCCTTATTTTGAGCATGATTTCTCAGCTCCAATGTGGAACCTTCAACCTACTGACACAGCTCCTTCACCCTGCTGACATAGACTTTCTAGCTTCCACTGCTGACCTTTGGCCTTCCCAGTGCAGATCCGTAAAATAGACTGGTGTGAGTCCTTATCGTGGGCTCTTAGATTTCCAGTTGGATTTGTGGGAGGCATTGTCGTGGGCTCTGGGTCTTTAGCTGGACTCATGCAGGACATTGCTGTGGAATCCAGGCCCTTGCCTGAATATTCTGGGTCTTTAGTGTTGTGGACAGATTTTCCTACACTTTCTTGTGTTTCACTGTGGGTGACCATCATAAAACAGTATTATAAATTCTGCATCCTGTATGCAGTTGTTCTCCCTGTAACCCTTGACTACAACAGACCTCTTTTCTTTTTTCTCTCTGTGAAGAAGTCATCAGTGTCCATGATTTTAGGGACAACCTTCACCATCTGAAAGCTGATGCTATCCACATGTGAGTCTAGCCTAGCAAGGCTCCCTTTTGAACCACACTCCCATCTCCAGCTGTGGCCTGGACATCTCCTTCAGGTAGCTCCTACACAGCACCCACCTGTCTAAGGAAGAGTGCCTGATGTTCTTATTCACACCCATTCCACCCTCCAAACCTCTCACACACACGCACACACCATGGTCTCCTCCATATCAAGGGTCATGGGAACCAGTGAGTCACAACTCTTGGAAGAGGAAGGTGGTCTTTGAGCATTCCTTCCAGTGGTGGGGGAGGGGAGCAGGAGGAAGTCACTAAACAGAGCATTGTTGGGGGTAGAAATTAGTTTCACTGTGTCATAACTAGAGGACATACGACTATCTATCCCATTGCTCACACTAGGAAGCCGGGCATCAGGGCTGAGCCTTCCCTTCCCTTTCTCTTCTGTCGACAGTCTTGTCACTTGTTCACCTCAGCCTCTGTTTCTTTTTTTATGTATTCACTACAACTTAAACTTTTTAATTCATTTATTTGTTTGCTCTTTTGCTGTTAGGCTACCTTACTAAAATGAGAGTGGGGCAACTTTTGATCTTTGCTCACCAATTTATCTCCAGAATTTAACTCAGCGCCAGATGACATAAAAGCTTAACAGGGGCTGGGGATGTGACTCATTGGTGGAATGTTTGCTTTAGTCCCCAGCACCACATGAAGTGGCAGGGAGGCATAAAGAGAGAGAGAAATGTAGTAGAAGATGCCTCCCACCCTCCAGCCAGTATACTTCAGCCTGTTAGTTGCCCAGATGGTAGTTCTGGTTACAATTAACCAATCCCCAAATGACAAGCCATTCCGCCTCTGTACTTCCTGCTTGCTTATCCCATATAAGCCCTAGACCACCGAGATCAGGGCCTAATATTTTGAGGGACAATTGATTGCTAGTGAGTACCCGTCTGACGTTAAATAAATCTGCCTCCAAATCCTAGGTGTCATTTCAGTGTTTCTGTTTGCCATAGCAGAAAAAGGAGGAGAAGGAGAAAGAGGAGAGGCGTGGAGCATGAGGGGAGGGAAGAGAAAGCAGAAAGGAGGAGAAAAGAACCTGAAGCAGGAGGATTACTGCAAGTTCAAGGCCAGTCTGGTCTACAATAGTGAGTTCAAGGCCAGCCTGAACTACATGGCAAGATCCTGTCTCAAAGGAAGAAAGAAAGATAGCTAGATTAATGAACAAAGGAAGAAAGGATTTCATTAATAATAACTCTCCAGAGTGAAGCAGCTGACCCATTAACGCCCTGGCAAATTCCCACAGGACCTACCCTGAAAAGGTTTAGGCATGAGGCCACCCTACCTCTGACTCCTGTCTGCTTTCCAGAGGGCTAACCAGCCAGAAAAGATACATTCTACTCAAATGTGAGGCATTAGCTATGAACTCCCTGTTCCAAAAAGCCTTCCTGGGTCATCAGAGTGGACCCAGGAGTTAGATTTCCACCCCAAATCTCCCATATCCCAGATGCAGGCTTTCCTTTTCTAACTGCTATTTCCCTCGTTGGAAATAAATTCAGCTTTGGCCCAGACTGTAAACGTTGCAGCCTGGCCTGCCTGAACATTTCTGTCCACAGCCTGTGTGTTCTCTGGGTCCCTAAGCCATAGGGAATCTCAGAGGTGATGTGGGAAAGTGGAGGGGCCTGGACTCAGGTTGCTTGTGTTCCATCCTACCTCAGGTTTCCCCTGGGACCCGCAATGAGTCACCCCACCTCTCAGTTTGAATGAAGGCCTTAGACTCCCTGCTCATGAGTCCCTGTGAGCCATGGCCTTGTGGGAAGCTTTCCAAAGGCCAGCTAACATTGGCCAGGGCATCTTGGTACAGGAAAAAGGCAGAATGATAGAGCCTCTGTGGCTGGTGTACTCCTTAAGTCCCAGAGTGCATGTGACAGTGTTCAAGATGAATCAGACATTGAGTAGGCTGCTCTGGGGGAATCCTGCAGCCCTTGGCTGCTAGCAGCTCCACTGTCCCAGTGTACCTTGATGAGGAAATGTTTTTAGGCTGCCAGATGAAGAGGGGACCAATACCAAAGGAAAAACTTTGTCCCCAGTACCCTTCAACTTCCTCCAAATACATGAAGGTAAAGAAGATAGGTGTCTGCCTGGCCCAGCATTCCCTCTGGGAACTGTGAAGCCACATGGCCCCACCCCACAATGCTCCAAGAATAAATCAACAGGCAAATGTTGCCCACTTAAATCTCATCCCAAGGGTGGTGAGAAGAACTGTCCTGTTTTGGGGCAGAAGTGCGCCAGCTGCTCTGTGGATCATGGATCCCATGTGGCAGAGGCAAAAGACATCGACCCAGAGAGGTGACCAGAGAAGTTGGTCCAGTGGGGAGATGGATGTGGACAAAATACTCAGATGCCTGGTGTAAGATACAGTGCACTTTATTGGCAACAGAACAGGTGAGCAGAAGGAACTGCATATTATATACACAAGAATTGTGGTGACTCTCAGGGAGGGGAGAATCCCAAGGACACCAGGAAGTGAGGCCACACCTGGGTAATCACAGGCATAGACTGGAGCCAGAGAGAAGAGAGAGTGAAATCCTTGTGACTGGGCTCAGCCAGGGACCCAGGTGGAAGAGCAAGAGCCCCAGCCTTCCAGTCCAAGAGCCACTCCCTTTGGGGCAGGGGCGACATGACATTGGGAAAGGAGGGGTGGCTTCATGCCCTTTATCTTCATGCCCTTTATCTGGAGTAGCGCTGAGAGGATTGGGAGAACTTGATGGTGCCACCCCGGTTGCTACCTGAACCGAAGCCCCCACTACTGATTCCACTGTGACCCACAGAGCCAGAGCCAAAGCTGCTGCCACCAGTGAAACTGCTGCTGCTGCCAAACCCACTGCCACTGCCAAACCCACTGCCACTGCCAATTCCACTGCCCCCTCCCAGGCCAAAACCACTGCCTGTGCCAGCGCCTCCTACACTGAAGCCACCACCATAACTACCCCCATAACCACCTGCCAAGGCCGAAGTCGTGCTGCTGCTGTTGACCACAGCTGTGGAGGAAGAGAAAACAGCAGTCAGTGCCCCAGTACGGGCCACGTCACTGTGTTATAATTAGTTAATCTACCACTAAGCAAGGAAGATTGGGAGTGACGGGGCAACTTTGCACCTAACAATCACTGGGGACATTCTACTGTCATCAGTCACTAGAATGACCCAATGGCTCCTACATGTGGGCAACTCTTAAAAGACCCCTTGGAGGTCATCCAGTGTTTGAATTTTATCTCCATTAAAGGGCTTCCTCTAAGATACTTCCCACTGGTATTCTATTCCCATTAAAAGTGTGCTGAACCCCAAACAATTACAAAGGTCAGTCTGCTCCCCTTTCATCCCCACAAGACCTCTCCAACTTTCACAGGAAAATTCTCTTAATTAGTTGCTTCTTCCCTGTATAAATACAGATATTTGAGAATCAACTCATTGTCATGGTTACTTTGACCACTTACAGATGCTGACAGCACTCTGGCACTCTCCAGACATCCTGTTCGAGAAAACAAGAAAAATATGGCTCTGTCACCAAGCATATCTGCAACTAGCCCATGAACTCAGAAGCTGAGCAGGTCAGTAAGCTTTACCCATTCTGCTCGGGATCATAAATGTGAGGCCCCTGTGCAGACACGCTTAGGCAACCAGGGCAACAAGGGGCCTGGGAAAAACAAGTGCTCCTCTGCAGGGTCCATGGAAGGTGAGGTTCTCTCTCTTTTCAGCAGGTCCCCATTCCCCATCTACTTGGTTACTTATCTGGCCCTCAGCATGTGACATGGGTCAGGATCATGAGACTGGAGGCCCACCTGCACTCCTCGCCCTCCAGCAGCTTGCGGTAGGTGGCGATCTCCACGTCCAGGGCCAACTTGACATTCATCAGCTCCTGGTAGTCACGCAGCAGCCTGGCCAGGTCATCCTTGGCCTTCTGCAGTGCAGCCTGCAAGTCTTGGAGCTTGGCATTGGCATCCTTGAGGGCCATCTCCCCATGCTGCTCAGCTTCTGCGATGGACGTCTGCAGGTTGGCATTCTAGGATAGGGGAGATAGATGGGATAAGCCCAGCTGGAGGGTCCCAAACCTTCTACATCTTAGAAACAATTAACCCATTTTAAAATCAGAGAACATTACTCCTCTCCCTAGCACCTCTATCTTGTCTCCACCCAGGGAAATATTCCCTGCAGGTTAGCCATCCATTTAGACTGACCTGCTCTTTGAACTCCCCAGAAGCCAATGTGACCTGATATGACCTTCAGAAGTCCTGACTGGGAGCACTGAGACTCTCATCCCTGCTTCTTACCAGGCATTCAAGGCACCAGCATGCAGGGACATCTCACCTGCTTCTTGACATTCTCAATCTCTGCCCGCAGCCTCTGGATCATCCTGTTGAGCTCCATGATCTCGCTCTTGGTGTTCCGCAGGTCATCCCCATGCCTACCAGCTGTAGTCTGCAGCTCTCCCAGCTAGAAAGTGAAAAGGGAAATGAGATATTATTGAGGCTTTGCCTGGCTTGTTTCTATACTACATAACACCACCCACCAAACCTTGGCATTCTTAGTAAGCATTCATTAGAAAGTTACTGAATTGTGTTTCAGCAGGGAAGAAGACATCTAGGATGTTGCGGTAGAAGAGTCTTCCACCCTGTATGCCCTAAGCAAGCAAGAGTCAGTACCACATGGCCTGGAAAGGGGTAATACAACCACCACCCCCACAGAAGACAAGACATTCTTCAGCTGAACAACTATTAAAAGGATGTCTCCAGAGGGTAGAACCAAGAGGAGTCCTTGGGAACTCACCACTCAACAATCCCACAGGACATGGGCTCCTGAGACTCAGTAATCCTCTAAAAGGTACCTTGCACCCACCTTGGTCTGGTACAGCACCTCTGCCTCAGCCTTGCTCCTCTGGGCAATGTCCTCATACTGACCACGGACCTCAGCAATGATGCTGTCAAGGTCCAGATCACGGTTGTTGTCCATGGATAGGATCACAGATGTGTCACTGACATGGCTTTGTACCTGGGACAGTTCCTGCCAACATAAAGGGAGACTCTTCAGGGTCTCTGCCACAAGAGCACAGAGGCCTTACTCACTGACCATTAGCTCTAAATGTACCAGGTGTCTACAGCCTATCAGCAGAACCCCTACCGAGGGGCGTCATCTCTAGGTTGATGGTCTCCTGAGACCTACGTAGCAAAATACCCAACCTCAAATCTTAAAATCTCTCTCCCTCCTTCTCTCCCCATGCTTAGTAAGAAACATCCTCACTACATCACAGAGGGTCCTCAGGAAGTTGATCTCATCTACCAGGGCATCCATCTTGGCCTGAAGCTCCACCTTGTTCAAATAGGCAGCATCCACATCCTGAGAAAGACAGGAACATAAAGGCCTCATTTCCCCCGAGGAACAAACAACGAGGGAGTCTGAGGGACCAGGGCTGGAAATAGTACTTGTCCACTTGAAGGAGCAATTTCCATCTCACTGAGATTGGGTGAGTTTAATCCTACTCAAAAATGAAAGACCAATTAGCTGATTCTTAGGGATCTTCCAAACTAAGAAGCACCTGGCTTCTGTTTGTAGCTTTGAGGGCCTGAACATTGCAGCCCCCAGGCAGTGGGGTAAAGAGATGCCACCACTCCACTGGGAAACTGCCACTGTAAGCCCAGGCACCTCACACATTGTCCTTACCTTCTTCAGGGTCACAAATTCATTCTCAGCCACTGTACGTTTGTTTATTTCATCCTCATATCTGTAGAAGTAGAAAAGAACTGACTGAGTTTGGTTTTTGAGGCAGTCATAAATACCACTTTTCTCTGAAATCCTGGAAATTTATCTCTTCCATCCTCTGTCTTTATCCCCTTCTTTAATGAATACATCTTGTTTCCCAACTCCCTTTTAGTTAGGAAAAGCAGTCATCCAAATTTTCTCTGGCAAGCTAGCCTGATTTTCACACTGAAAGGTCCAAATTTCAAGAAAACCCTCAGTCTCAGACAAACCTCCAGGATGGTTAGTCATTCTACTGCGAGTTACCCCAGAATCTTTCATGTCCTAGAACCAGAATCTTCCCCAACATGGCTCAGGAGGAAATGCTTCAACTCAAAACTCCTGCCTCTTGCCACAAGTTCATTTGTAAACACTGTGCTTGGAGAAGGTGAAGGAAATCTAACTACTCAGCTGTTCCGTATAGGTAAGGAGAGGTAACAGGCCAGGTGACAACTGCACAGCAAGCAGAAGGGACACAAATGGGGAAATTCTAAAAAGTGACTCTGGGCATCTCCCCCTCCTTCCCTTTCTCTCACTTCTTCTTGAAGTCCTCAACCAGGTCCTGCATGTTCCTCAGCTCTGAGTCCAGGTGGCCTCTCTCCCCAAGGATCCCATCCAGGTGACTCCGCAGATTGTTAATGTAGTTCTCAAAAAGAGGCTCAAGGTTGTTGGTACCAGTGGTGGACCTGGTGCCCTGCTGCTGGAGCAGCTCCCACTTAGTCTCCAGAACCTTGTTCTGTTGCTCCAGGAAGCGCACCTGCAGCACAAAGGAGAAGCTTTAGGCAACATTTGCAGGGAGCAGGGAGAGGGACCCTCGTTCGCCCAGGCAGGTCTGGATGCCTGTATCTCCTGCTTCCCTGCACAAAGGCCTAGAGCAGATCTGAAAGCAGCTCCTACGACAGCTGCAGGGGCTGTGCTCAGGCAGTGAGTCAGGGCCCTAATGAGGCAGCATGGTTTGGAAAGTTACAAAGGGAAGGGAGACATGCAAAGAAAACAAGAAAGAGTCCTGACTAAATGCGAACTTGTAAAGATGACTGTTTGGTGTTCCTGGAGACCTCAGCACTCTATCCCAACTTCCTAAAATATAGTACATTCTGCAAAAATGTATAAGAAGCCCAGCAGCATCACTCCATCTAAGACTCCAGGGACACTGTCACCTCTCAAATGCTGTAAGTTTCTGGGAACTAACACTGCATGTCACAGTAAGCATAACAATTCTCTTGAGCCTGATGGGGGACACAGCCCCATATGAGATGTTCTCGTCTGGAGAAGGTCACTGAGCACCCTCCTTTTCCTGACTGGGTATGGATGCAAAGGAAGTCACCAACTTCACACAGCCCCTGAGCCTGGGGTTCTACTTAAGCCTCTTTAATACCTTCTCCAGGGCCTGGTCTCATGGAAAGCCTAAGAGCACAACTCACATTTGTTGTTGAAGGTCATACCATTCCTTGCCAGTGGCCATGGCCCTTGTCCTGGGCTGCCAGCTCTCCCAGCCTAGGCCCACATAAGGCAACAAGTGGGACACTAGAGCAGAGGTTTAGACAAGCAAGGCACCATGGTGTTTGGATCCAAACAGAGGATCATTTTCTTCACACACATGCACCACTTGACCATGAAGACAAACTAATCATCCAGAGTTAAATATCTTCCAAGACCCTGGCATTTTGCCCAACTCCTCATTGCCTGGTCCATGCAGGACATGTTCAAACATTGTGTCTAAAGGTTAAGTTCAAAGTCTCTAGCCTGGAAATGGGGGCCCAACTAGAGCCATTACCTTGTCAATGAAGGAGGCAAATTTGTTGTTCAGAGTCTTGATCTGCTCACGCTCCTGGGTCTTCACTTGCCCAATCTGGGGGTCAATCTCCACACTGAGGGGCTGTAGGAGGCTCTGATTGACAGTTACTTCCTGGATTCCCCCAGGGAAGCAACCAGGGCCAAAGTCGCCAGGCCCACCAAAGCCACCAAGACCACCAAAACCACCAGCCCCTCCAAAGCCACCAGCTCCACCAAAGCCACTTCCCATTCCTCTGCTACCACCAAAACCACTGCCAAAGCTGCCTCCATAGCCACCACCAAAGGCACCTCCATAGCTACCCCCAAAGCCACTCCCACAGCGGCTGCGCCCTCCACCAAAGCCACCAGCCCGGGAGCCACCAGCTGCCACACTGAAAGAGATGTTCTTGTTGCCACCCAGGTTATAGAGACTATAACTGCCAAAGTTGCCTCCTCCACTCCGGAACCTGCAGGCCCCTCCACCAGAGCCCCCAGTTCGAGCCACACAGCTCATCCTGCTGCCACCAGAGACCACAGCCGAGCGGCCAGAGAAGCCCTGGTTCCTGCCTCCAGGTATCTTGCAGGTTTCTTTGTTCATGGTGAGGAGTTTACTGAGAAGGGTGAGAGGGAAGCAGAGAGGACACTGAGCTCACAGGCAGGAGGAGGGGACTGAAGGCTGTGCAGAATGAATCCCTTTTTTATACATTAGAGGAGGTTGTGGGGCTCAAATGAAGGAGAGATAATTAATCCCAAATATGCATGGGCTGGGTTTGCCTCCAAGGCAGAAGTTTGTTCCAGGCTACCAAACACCTTGAGAAAGACCTGAAATGGTAAAAGAGCTAGGGTGGCAGGTTTACCTGGCAGGGGGCGGTGCCTGGCATCGCCTATGCTCGGCACTGCCACTTCCTAGTTTTTTGTCCCACAAGCCCCAGGAGGCATGCCACTCTGTGTCAGGGGCTCAGCTCAGAGCTACCTATCTGTCACCTGTCCCTGTGCCCTACCAGAGCAAAGCTTAACTCTGAAAAGGTGAGTGTAGGGTGTTCTGGTTCCCTTGAGCAGCAGAGACAGTGAGGTCCACCTACAACTCTAGAAGAGTGTCACTGTAGAGAAGGTGACAAGGTTTGCTCCTTAGTCAGCACATGCTTTCAAGTCCCTAGTGTGTGCCCAACTTTGTACTAGTCTTGGGAGCAAACTAAGGATCTCTATTCCTCCCTTGCTACAGGCAAAGCCCAGAACTATCATACATCTGCCTCCTGGGCTCTCCACTTGTCCCAGACTGTAGTCAGGAAGCAGTGGCCTTTTGGCTTCTGACTGCCTTCTGAGAGAAAACAGGAAGTTCACACCTGTGCACCTTGACCAGACGCTGGCCAAACCCAACATGTCAAATTTTTGTCTGTTTTGAAAACTACTCAGAGAAGCCACAGAGTAGTATGCACATCTCAAGACTTCTCAAAAAACTTCCTTCTTTGCCCCCTACATCTTGACATTCCTTTGGTTTTAGCCCAAGTCAGACAACAGGAAACTCAAACACAGAGACCCAGTCAAAAAGGAGACACCCAAGGTCCCTGTGGGACCATCCTCTGTGTACTTCTGAGAACCCCCACCACCCTCTGACAGCCCCATGGGACCAGATCTGGCAGATCTAGCAACTGTGCTGAACACGTCTGTCTCAGAAGGCCTGAGAACCTATCAGCCTCATCTTGTTCAGAGGCTTAAGCACTGGGCTTGTCTGTCTGAAAGGAAAGGCATTCTGTGTGGTGCTGCAGCCTACAAAGGTGCCTCTTCTCTCTCCAGGACGGGTCTCTTTCATTGCGTCCACTGTACATTATGCTCTGCCAAGGGTGTGGCCTGTGTGCTCTTAGCAGGAGCCATCAAAAGGAGGAAAGGAGCCGGGTGTGGTGGCGCACACCTTTAATCCCAGCACTTGGGAGGCTGAGGTAGGTGGAGCATTGTGAGTTCGAGGCCGGCCTCGGCTACAACACAAGCACAAGGCCGACCTGAGCTACATAGTGCGACCCTGCCTCAAAAAAACTAGGGCTGGGAGTTTGGCTCAGTGGCTTAAGCACCTGTCTGGCAGGCGTGAGGCTGTGAGTTCGATCCCTGGTGCCGCAGAAAAAAAAAAAAAAAAAAAGGAGGAAAAAACAGGGACTTCAGTGATCACTGGGCAGGGTTGATAGAGGGTAGCCTGGTCCTCCCTTTGTCCTTTACCCCTATTATACCCAGGATGTGCAATGTGCCAACCCCTTCCACAGGACAAAGCCATGATCTTTCCAGGAGCTCCCAGTCTTGGTCACATACTGGATACCTTGGACTTTAAGAGAGTACTTTGCCAATAATAGGTGTTCATCAAGGGATGGTGGCCAAATGAATGAATGAGGCAATCAATTATTAATGAATCAATGGATTAATAAAGCCCTTATACTAAATTATAACCAAATAAAACTAGTTGAAAGCTGGTTCAGCTCCCATTACAAAAAGTAGCCCAAAACCAGGCATGGTGGTGCACGCCTTTAATCCCAGCACTCGGGAGGCTGAGGTAGGAGGAGCGTTGTGAGTTCAAGGCCAGTTTGGGCTACAACACGAGTGCAAAGCTGACCTGAGCTACATAGTGTGACCTTGTCTCAAAAAACTAGGGCCAGGAGTTTGACTCAGTGGCTTAAGTGCCTGCCTGGCAGGCGCAAGGTTGTGAGTTTGACCCCAGAAGCAAAAAAAAAAAAAAAAAAAAAAAAAGAAGAAGAAGAAGAAGAAGTAGCCCAAGCTAACTGAGATCATCTTAAAACAAGGAATCCATAGTCTCCTCAAATTTAGTGTTCAGATTTAGGAAAATATACACACAAAATCAGTGTCATCTTCTCAAGGGGAGATTTGAGGTCACATAGTTGCTCCCTGTGCACTACGAAGATTCCCTCTATGATACTTCTGATCTTCCACAACTGCTGCCCACAGTGAGATGTGGAATTAGCAGAGGCCCAGGGGATGACCACACAGACTCCCTCTCCTCCTTCCTCCCTCAGAGTAACCAGTTTGAGGCATGAACCAACTCCAGAACTGTACCAGACTTTCCCTATGACTAAGCATGACCAAGACTATTTAAATTCTCTGTGCTTCAGCATCATCAAAATAATCAATCATCTCCACTTCTCAGGAGAGGAACATAGCTAGGTGAATGAAATATGTCAATGTTGCAAGCAACATATCGCAAAAATTAGGCCACATTTTTTTAATATTTTCTTTTTTAATATTTAAGAAAGCTGAGTAGCATAAAATGCTGGTTAAATGTGTTGTTACATCACTACTGGAAGTTATCTGCAATCATAAAGGAACGTTCTATCAAGAAATACATATACACACACACATATATATAGACAGGACAGAAGCTTCATCTTTATGTCAGACAAAAATGCAGCTGTTGCATGACCAGATGTGGGCCTAAAATCCAGAACAAAATCCAGGGAGTCACCAGGAATTCTTAATCCATAATGAATCAGGGCACCTCAGTGCCTGTCACTGGAGCAGATCCCAGGCATACCAGTTCCTTTAAAAGGATGAACTTAGAAAAGAATTTTTGAAAAGCAGTGTCACAACTACCATCGTCATGAGCCAGTTCCAGGTCCGGGACCCTCCTGCAGAGAATGAAAGGAATAGAAGGAAGGGTAGAATCTATATTATTCTGAGTTTCAGCAGATAGACCTGCAGAGAAGACATGGCCTAGTCCTGGAGGGGACAGAGAGTGAAGCAAACTGAGGAGTACATCTGCATGTCAACTCTGATTGAATCAGAAGAGCAGAAGGTGAAGCAAAGGAGGAGACAGGGAGTGAAAAATCTTAACACTGGAC
Source organism: Dasyprocta punctata (assembly GCA_004363535.1). Classification (NCBI taxonomy): domain Eukaryota; kingdom Metazoa; phylum Chordata; class Mammalia; order Rodentia; family Dasyproctidae; genus Dasyprocta; species Dasyprocta punctata. The sequence goes on along the minus strand of RJWM01006267.1, from coordinate 55,362 downwards.
CAGCCCTCAGAGTCACTTGGAACACCTGATAAATAAGTCAAGAAAACAGAGCTGGCTTTCACCTAACACCAACACCTGAGGTTCATTAGGCAAGTATCCTAAGTACTTGGATAGAACGAGTCCCTGGATTGCACAGTAGGAAATCAGGGACTCAAAAAAATAGAAAGAAAGAAAGAAAGAAAGAAAGAAAGAAAGAAAGAAAGAAAGAAAGAAAGAAAGAAAGAAAGAAAGAAAGAAAGAAAGGGAAAAGAAAATCAGAGACTCACAGGGTGCTGCAGCCAGGTGGCTCCCAGTCCACACTTTCACTGCGATACCAACATCTTCTGGCCTCATCTACTCTTCAAGATCCCCATGGAAGGAGTTTCACCAAATTACCCACTCAGCCAGGTCAGCAAGTGCTACCCTGACCCACGGAAGGCCCTGGTAGGTCTAGCTTTAGTGCTCGTGCTCCGTGCAGCAGGAGCCCAACTGAGCTTCATGGGATCAGTGAAGCAGGAGCCTCACACATCCATTCCCATCACGTGGCACCCACACTTCTCAGGGTCTAAAGGCCCCTTTTAACACACACACACACACACACACACACACACACACACATACACACAATCGGTATAGCCCTTCACACATGTCAGAACTTATACTTTTGGTGTCCTTTGAAAGCGTACACTTTACCATGAATTCAGCAATTTCTGTAATACTGTCTGTGAGAGAGGACTCCTGTCAGCAGAGATTTTTCCCTAAATCAAAACCCTCTGTGTGCTGTCCACACCTGTCTCTTTTGCCTTTGTGTCCATCAGCTTCCACCCTGGCAGTCTCTCCATGGATGTGAACTGTACTAACACGAATTTGTTCATGCCTGTCCTTCCCAGAAACACATACAAACATCCCTGCTCCTTTCTGTATGATGATGCCTGAAGGAAACAGTACTGCCTTCCCAGCAATGGTCTCCATGCTAGATATATGCACCCAGCTGATTCTTGTGGTCCTCAGTGTACATGGTTTGCAAGACCTTTCGCCAAGTCTATTCCAACTTGTTAATGTGCCTCTTAAATGACAGCACCTAGCTAAGGCATAATACTCCCAAGTGACTGAATGTGCATGAAAACTAGGTGGTTCCTGCCTGTCTGATGAAGACACTGTGCTTATTACCCTGAAAGGTAAAATTCTGTCCCCTTCCTTGTATTAGTTCATCTCTGTCCTGCAGGTGGAAGACATGGGTTTGGAACTGAGGCCCTCCTGGATCTATCTGAAACATGGTAAATACTAAGGTTTATGCCTAAACATAGTACTCAGAAAATACTAGCTGCTATTTTGTCTTTGCCATTTTGTGTCACTTTAAAAGATGCTTCTGTCCTAATTTAACAATAGGGCTTCTCTATTGATCTGGGGAAATTGCAGGTGCATGCAGGAAACTAACTCCCCCCTGGGACAAGTCAGGCACCCATTCCCTTCACACTTTTTCCTAATGTCCTTTTTCCTCAGATGCAAAGCATCAGCCCTGGTCAGCTTGCCCTGCCCATCTCTATACATGTGATGACTCCTTATTAAGCACTCCCTGTCTACCAAACACTCTTCTATGAACTAGGGACACAGTGGTGGACAGATCGGATGAAATTCCTTTTTATCTAAAGTTCTCATGCCAGCAGGGGACAGACAGTAGAGAAATGAGCACATGATGTGTCTGGTAGTAGAAGATGCTATGGAAGAGGTTCAACAGAGAAAGGGAGGCCTATCCAGGCTACCATTTCAGAGAGGCCCAGCAGGCTTGAGCAGACACCTGAGTGCAGAGAGGAGCAAGCATGGTGAAGGGAATTTCTCCCATCCTCGGTGCACAGAGGTTTCAGGACTTGGACCTGCTCCAAACTCTTAAAAGAGGAGTACATCTTGGTAGAGGGTGACCTGGGGAGAGGGAGCCACAAGTGTAAAGGCCCTGAAGCAGGAGTGTGGGGAGTACCCGAGGAACCCTGAGGGGCCAGTGTGGCTAAAACAGAGTGAGGGAAGAAGAGAAGTATCCAAGATGAGAGCTATGTGACTGGGAGACAGATCACATGGAGCCTCACAAAACCAGCTTTCCCTCTGAGAATGAAAGAAAAGGTGAATGTGAACTGACTTTGCTGAGCTCCATCTGGCTGTTATGCAGAAAAGAGATTTCAGGAGTGAAAGGGGAGAGAGGTGAGATGCTCTCTTCCTTCCTTTCTCCTCTCCTAATTAAAAATAACTCACTTCCACCTCCTGCTGTAACAATAAGCTGAAAAATCAACATCCTCAAAGCTCTTAAGAAGCTTTGCACAACTGCAAAACTGAAAAAGGGTTTGCTCTGAGTAAGCCTTTGTGTGTATAAGATTCCTGCATGCCAAGAACTGTCTACTTGTATTTGTGCTGAATTGTGTGTGTGTGTGTGTGCGTGTGTGTGTGTGTGTGTGTGTATCACCTAACTTCTCAAACCAAAGACCAGAAAGAACAGGAAACACAGCGTCCTTCTCAGGGAAGAATTTACAAAGATCTTAGAATGATATTAAATAGGTTGCTGGAAATAAAAGAGAAAAAGAGAAGTACAAAAATCATTAAGTGGTCAATTAATCTAGAGAAGAGGAAGTTAAGAAGCAATTTAAATTTACTTTTCTGAAAAATTAAGAGCTCTACGAGTTCAGGCCGCACGCTCACCCAGTGCTCTCCACTCTCCTCGATCCCCCGGGCCTCCCACCTGCCATGCCCTGCTCCGAGGAGATCACTGCTTTGCCCCTCAGCAAGAAGGCCTGGCTCTCCGAGGTTGCCCTGCTCCTGGGCTTCCTGCGGCTGTCGGCTGTCGGAGAACCCCCACGCCCCCGACACAGGGGTCTGCGCGGGAAGCCGGTTACGACCTGTACAGTGCCTATGATTGATTATACAGTTCCGCCCATGGAGAAAGCTCTTGTGAAAACCGACCTTCTGATGGCTCTTCCTTCTGGGTGCTATGGAAGAGTAGCTCCACGATCCGGCTTGGCTGTCAAACACTTCATAGATGTTGGAGCTGGGGTCATCGATGAAGATTATAGAGGAAATATTGGTGTCGTGCTATTTAGTTTTGGCAAAGAAAAGTCTGAAGTTAAAAAAAAAAGGTGCTCAAATTGCCCAGCTGTTTTGTGAACAGATTTATTACTCAGCAATAGAAGAAGTTCAAGGATTGGATAACACTGAAAGGGGTTCTGGATCTTTGGTTCCACTGGGGAGAACTAAATAAAATTTAGGCTAAAAATTAGTAAACACCCTTTTTTCTTAAAAGTAGACTTTTTTGGCTAAAGTGTTTTGATGTCTTGCCCATCTGTAAACTTAAAATTCTTAATTTGCTTATGATAAAGGAAAGTAGATTTCTGTTAGCATCACTTAAAAACTCACTTTCTCGTGTTATCTGCAATTGAAGGTTGTATGTAAATCTCATTTGTGATAACCTAATGCAAAATTTAAAATCAGATGTATATTAGGTACAGATCTTTAAATAACTGTATTATTTAATCCAATAAGCAATGCTTTCCAAAAAAGAAATAAATAAATCTTTTTCTGTGAATTTATTTGCAAAGTATGGCTCTCTCTCCATGGAAGAATTTGAGAGACTCCATTTGGACATAAACCAAAGAGGGCAATTGTGGCAGAATGACAGTGGACCCTGTGGATAATTTAAGGAGATTTAGAAGTAGCAATCGATACCCCCTAGCACACAGAAGGCACTAGACAAAGGAAAGAGTCAATCAATACCAGTGTGGGGCGTGAGAGAAGATTCTGCCAGGTGACAAACGAATAACAACAAACCTCTTAGTCCCAGCAACATGGACCCTAGAGGGAAAGAAAGTACAGCCATCACAATGTGTGGTATTGTAGCTGTGTGGAAGGGGAGTGAGGTGCGCCTGTGTTGGGGAGTGAGTCCAAAGTATGTGGGTCTCAGGGACACACCCCAGAAATCAATGGCCCGGAATTCTTTCCCCATCTCTTCCTGAGCTCATTTAGTCTTGAACCACGAAGTTCAAACTCTAAACAAATTGGACAATGGGCCAAACCGTGATCCTCCATGGCCCGGCTTTGGCCTTTCTCTCCAGACTCTCCCCATCTCTCCCTGCCCTGAGTCTGCACTGATGTTAAGCTGCTTCAGTTTATGCACATACTGCTCTGAGCCTTTCCTCTGGTATCCTTGCTACCTAGAACTCTGTGCTCTGGGCCCTCCTCTCCAACTCCAGGTGCATACCCCTTTCACCTGGACCAGCCTTCCACACCTCCATCACAGAACCTTCATTGAATCCCTGGCCAAAACCTGTACTTCTCCTTGTGCTTCCAGAGTTCCACACCTCCATCTACTGTTGCTCTGAGCACTCTCCTGAAAGGACAGAACATCAGTATTTAGACGTCTGCTCCCCAGCACTCCCCATGATCATGCTCCGTTTCACGGTCACCCATGCCTTCCTCAAGGGAGAGCAAGGCTGCAGTAAGCTCAGGCTCCCACAGACCTGACCACAAGGCATAGGCCCACAAAGCTTGTGGAGCTGAAGCAACTGTCCCTATAGGGCTTGTAGATGACATATTCATAGGAGGAGGAGCCCTCAGCCCAGTGAGGGAAGCATTGCCACCCCACAGATAATTACAGTCTGATCAAAATTGACCTGAAGAAACTTAGAGGGAATGAAGCATCCGGGTGCTCCAAAAGGTGGAGCCACCCCTGGAAGACTTCCTGGAAGAAAGAGCTTCTTCTTAGAGGAAATCAGAGTCTTGCTCTCCACAGGAGAACACCTGCTTCCATCTCTACATCCAAGCCCTGCCTGTTCTTCAACACTCCACTTAAACATCACCTCCCTCATGAAGGCTCCTATGATTGCCAAGCTCTCACCCAAGACTAGAAGCTACTTCTCTCAGCTTTGGACTGCCTCAACCCTTGTCAACAACTCTCAGGGGATTCACCCATCTGTCTGGTTGCCTGGTCACTTATATTTCAACATGATCATCAAATGCACCTTGAAAGCAAGTCTAATTCTTGTTTATATTTGGATCCCCATTGCCTACCACAGACATGGCATTGGATCAAAATGTACTCATTCACTTAATATTTTTTAACAACCATTTTAAAGTAAGCATAAGCACAGAGACCTTGGCATATCAAGATGAACATAGCCTTGGCCCCTGCCATTAAAGAGCTCATAAACCAGTGTTTTGTTGAGTAAGTGAATGAGTGAATGGGTGAATGGATAGGTGGGTGGGTGGATTGCAGATATCTGGCAAATGACAATCAAAACCCTCCTCAAGAAAGCCTCTTCCTAGCTTATTAAACTTCTCACCAGCCTTCAAATTATTGAGGATCAAATTCACAGTTGTCGAAGTGGAAAAATTTAAGATGCAGGCCAGAAGTGGTGGTGCACACTTGTAACCCCAGCACTTGGGAGGTTGAGGCAAGAAGATTGCTGAAAGTTCAAGACCACCCTGGACTACAAAGTGAGTTTAAGTTCAGCCTAAACAACACAATGAGATACTGTCTCAAAAAAAAAAAAATGAAGATGCAAAACAAACTTGCCTCAACCCAGAGTCAACCAGGCAACCACAAGCAGCAATGAGCCTGGTCCTGAGAGGACCAGGACCAAGACTCTCTATGGCCACATTCGCCACTCTCACCCTTGTCCCTATGGGATAAGGAGATGACTGCTCAACCCCTACCAGCAATGTGACAAAAAATAATAATAATAAAGCCAAAAAAACCTGAAGCAAGTGATAAAATACCTTTTTTCTCTCCGCCTGCTCTGTCCCTTTATCCCTGGTTTGGCCCACTATGACCATGTCCTAAGGGGCACAGAGGGACACAGTTCCCTCAATTACCTCCATAGATAGCTGATGCCCTAATAACTGAACATGTACTCAAGACATGGTAAAGACCATACCTTATTCTGAGATCCTTTGGTTTTAGAATCCAGAGGCTGGACCCCAAAGCTAAACCAAAGTCCTACAGTGAAATATTGCCAAATATATTCCTCTTTACTATACCCTTCTAGTTTTACTAGCAACAAGAGAGGGAGACTTGAGAAGTGTCCATCAAGGATCTTCTGGAACTGAGAGGGCTTGACTGACACAGAGGGTCTTGGGGAAGGGGGACTGATGCCAATGTAGTAGTGGCTTAGAAGCCAGGAGGGATCCGAGCCAAACCACTGCAGGGACTATGGCTAGAGTTGAAAACTTGAGCCCAGGAGGTGCAGGTCAGGGTAGATAAGCCCTATAAGTTGAGTTGAAGACATGCCAACCCACCTGTCCTTCTGCTGGCAAAGGTGACTTCAATATACCTAGAAGGAAAGATTCAGAATAAAAGGGATCATGGGGCCTCCACCAAGCAGGTATTGCAATTGTGTCTCTCTAGTGCCCCCAAACATGAACTGCTGAGCAGAATTCATTTCAAAGGATCTGAGAGGACTGGGCACCATGTTATCTCAGCAGTGCATTTCCCCCCTCCCCAAACAATCACCTTTGGCTGGCCAACCAGTTCCTAACAACTTGATCCTGGCCAGGATCCACTCCCCTGGACTTCAGCAGAAGTAAAGGCCAACATGGCTAGCGGAAGAGCTCCATGTCAAACAGGAGGCTTCTTATATAAACAAAAGGCACAAGCACACATAGCCACTTGCCTGCAAATATAACCATCCACATTGATTTGGACACATACTGACACAAATTTCATCTACAGCCAACTTTGCTGGGTAAATCTTTCCATGCAACTGAAGAGGCCCTGAGAGACCCAGCAGCCCACACAGGCTGACCACCCCCACACTTCCCTGCTCAGGGAGCATAGAAATAGGAGTCATCAGAGCTGCAGTTTTGATGGGTGATCTTGATGTTCTGCATCCAGGCTTTATCTCTTCTCCCAAGAACTCAGAAAATCAATAATGAGCCAAACTGGATGTTTTCCCAGAACAGGAGTGCAGTGGTAGGAGAAGTCAAAGTTGCCCGACTGGCTACAAAAGCCGCAAATTCTTCCTGGTCTAACACACGGGACAGTGAACCCAGATCAGACAATGGAGAAATTAAGGCTGGGCTTGTGAAGGACAGAGCCATTTGGCCCAGAGAGCCAATTCTCCTGGCAGAAGGCCCCTGCACTGAGAGCACAAGCCCCACAGATTAACCCTTGTCTTTCTGCCCCCGCCTTCCCAGAGCAGGGCAGCCCTGAGCCTTCCTCAGGGTCTGTTCAGAGGCCCCATGGGCAGGTTCCATTTGTACACAATCAGGTTCTCATGATGCTGTGTGGAGGAACTGGAGTCAGAATAACCTCCCTGTAAGTCAAGGGGGAAACACCACTTGCTGGTCTAGAGAAAAAGAGTACATTCTACACCTAGCCGGAAGGATTTAGGTCAGGCTGCAGATGAAAAGCCGTGCAGTATTTCTCTAGAAAAAGGGATACTGTGCTACTCTTGGAATTGACCCAGGATAAAAACACGGTGATACACAGGTGCTCCCCCTGACTATCCTCTCCCACCTTCAGCAATGTACTAATCAGAGTCTCTGGGGCTGTCCCAGTCAGGAAGCTTCCTCTTTACTGCTCCAGAAGAGCTGCTTCTTCTCCAACTTCTCCTACAACACAGGGACAGCAACCCAGGCATAACCCAGTGCCTCAAGGAGGTGGGGAAGTAAGTAATAACAGGCTTGCAACCTCCGTGACTTTGTCCACTCAGCAACCATAGCCCTGTCATTCTTGAAACAATTACTCAAAGCCCAGTTGGGCCATTGAATCTAGTTTCAAAATCTACCTAGACACTGGATAGAAGCATTCTCCAGAAGTTCTACAACTCTTGTTCTGCACTAAACCCAAACAGCCTCTTGTCACATCTGTGAGACGCCCCCATCTCCACATTTGAACTTTTCCTCCAGGCTCAGCCCTGAGACAGTACTGTCCCAGGTTGCTCTATACTGGGCATCCTTTGTAGAACTGTTGGTTGTCTATTAAATCTACCTTCCCCTGCAGGCAAGCTTCAGGCTTCACACATTGTACTCTACCCTCAGTAAGCTGTGAAACTAGGAAGAAAAGACATGAAAAATTAGCAGATGGCCTTGGTCTGTACAGACAGATCCTTTAAAACCCCAAGTTTCCACTTTCACATAACTAGATGAAATTCTAGAGATATCTCCCCAGAGAAAAAAGACAATTGCTCAGAATGAATGGCAGAAGCATTTTATTAAAGAGTCACCTGAAGCTGAATGGAAAGAATGAGAAGAGCTGAATGGGACACTGAGCAGTTCTTATCCTGACCCTGCAGAGACAGATGCTGCCAGGTGTTGGAGAGTGGGTTTGATTCTGATGTCAATAGATATTCAGGATCTGGTGGGGGAGAGCACTGGGCTGAGATGGGGACATGTGTAACCCTGACAGTCCTAGAGATGAAGCTCCTGATCATGTTCTCCTCTGTCCATGGGGAGTGAAAGCTGACAGTGCTCTCGCTCTCATTCCAGATGGGTCTTGAGGCCCAAATTGAGAAGAAGCCACCAAATTCCAAGGGGACAGAATCCATGTCCCAGGCATGAAGAGCACCTTGGAGCAGAGAGAGCCCAGGGGAGAGTGGAGGTGACCCTGGTAAGACAAGCACCAGGAAGGGAGGGTGAGGTGAAGCAAAGAAGTGAGGACACGAGGGATGGTCCAGCTGAACTCTGGGGCCTATGAGGATCTCATCTTCTCTATAGTTGGGATCTTCTGGTCAGGGAAGTAGTAGAGATGATCTTGCTGCCAGAACTGCCACTGACACCACCACTAAAACCAAAGCCACTTCCAGAGCCAGAGCCAAAACCACAGCCCAGGCCAAATCCTCCGCCAATGCTTAAACCTCCGCCGATGCCTCCAGTGCTGACGCTACCACCAACAACCGCTGCGGGAGAGGCAAAAGACAGTTAGTCCCACATTACCCACAGTCCTCAGGCCAGACCAGGGTGAAGGGACAATATGACAGGACCAGAAGGCACTTACAGATGCTCACAGCACTCTGGCATTCTCCAGACATCCTGTAGGGGAGAGAAAGCCATGAGTCACAGCAAGCCAAGAGCTATGCTTCACTCAGTAAGCAGGTCTCATGCACCTATCCTATCTCTGAGCAGCTAAGTGAAATGCTGTTAACTGCATCATCTTGGTTCTTAATGTACCACCCCAGGAAAGCCCCAAACTCAGGGCCCTGGGGCTCTCTGTGCCTCAGCTTCCCACCTGCCTTCCCCTTTCACCTGCACTCCTCGCCCTCCAGCAGCTTGCGGTAGGTGGCGATCTCAATGTCCAGAGCCAGCTTCACACTTAGGAGCTCCTGGTACTCTCGCAGCATCCGGGTCAGCTCCTCCTTGGCCTTCTGCAGGGCAGCCTCGAGCTCTGTGCGCTTGCTGTAGGCATCTTTGAGGGCCAGCTCCCCACGCTGCTCTGCATCAGCCACAGATGTCTGCAGAGTCTGGCACTGGGAACAGAGGCATGGACAATCAGCGTCAGGACCCTCCTCTCACAATCTTTGCACCTGTCCCCTCTCCTAGGCCAGCTACCCTTGAGTTAAGGCATCAGAATTCTATCTGAATTCTTCTCATCACTCCCTCTAACCCTGAAGAGTTTCATTCATTCCAGCTGGAGCCCACGAATGCCCCCACCATACTGATAAGATAGAGATGATCAAAAACAATAAAGAAGAACAAGGAAACCTGTGTACTACGATGACATGTCACATCCACTAGGACACTGCTGAGAAAATCTGGGTGTGACTTGTGTAATGAGCTACAAATTCCCTGAAGACAAGCTCAGGGTCTTTTGGCCCAATGCCCTATCCGCTTGTCCACCATAAATGCCTTGGGCCTGCACTTCAGCAGGAAAGAAGTAGTGCCCACCTGCTTCTTGACATTCTCAATCTCTGCCCGCAGCCTCTGGATCATCCTGTTGAGCTCTGAGATCTCATTCTTGGTGCTTTTCAGATTGTCCCCATGTTGGTCAACTGAGGTCTGAAGCTGCTGGACCTAATACCCAAGCAGGCACAAGGAACCAGAGGTCAAGTAAGAGTACCCACAGGTGGCAGGGCTAACACAAAATGTCAAGCAATTCCAAATCAGACCAGGATCAATGGTGCTTGGGAGAATCCACTCATCTCTGACTGCTCTTGAGTTCCAGCTGATGATCACCTGTTCATAGTCACTATAGCAGAGCCCCAGAGCCACCTAATTCCTGACATATCCATTACCCACCTTGGTCTGGTACCAGGCCTCCACCTCGGCCTTGCTCTTCTGGGCAATCTCCTCATATTGTGCACGGACCTCAGCGATGATACTGTCCAGGTCCAAGTCACGGTTGTTATCCATCGACAGGACCACAGATGTGTCACTGACATGGCTCTGCATCTGAGACAGTTCCTGCAAGGAAGATGTCTCACATCAGCTCCCCAGGAAAATCTATCTCACCAGATCTCTGTTGTCATGCAAATCGATATTGACACAGATGCAAATGGAAGCAGAGTCACTGTTCCCATTGTGTGGGAAGAGGAGTAAGTTTCTAAGTAAAAATCAAGTGACTGGTGACATTTCAATACAGAAAACAATGTTTCTAGTCTTCACTGCTCCCTGAGGACCATAAGTATTCCATGGCTAAGGCAGAGAGTGCTCGGCGTGTTGGACAGAAAGGGATGTAATCAATCTACTTTGTCAGAAAAATGGTAGGACATGGTGAATTCTATCCCACACACTCCTGGGGATAGACAGCATCTGGTTTTGAGAAGGTCTGAGTTAGATCTTTCACTTCATCCAACCCTTCCCACCTAGGACATTACTGAGAAGTCACTCCCTAAAAGGGAGCAAGGAAACTGGAGTCTTTTCTAAGTACTGTGACTCCCAACCAACCAGCAGCCTCACAGATAGGGGATCCTCCTCCCTGAATGGAAGGAAAAGGGAGTCCTCACCGCTTCATAGAGGACCCTCAGGAAGTTGATCTCATCATTAATGCTGTCCACCCTGGCCTCCAACTCCACCTTGTTCATGTAGGCAGCATCCACATCCTGCAACAGAAGAAGAGGGAGGAGAGATATCCCAGCAGGGACAAAGGATACCATTTGGCACCTAAAGGTGTTCTCAGATGCATTTAGGAAAAGCTATACAGTAGTACCAGGTGGAGTGGTAAAGGGCAGATCCTTTGACATATCCTGCCCCTACAACTGCATGAAAACATGGAAGTTTATTGTCCAATTGGGAAAATTCCTGAATTCCTTAGAACTTAGTTCTGTCACCCACTTTGACAGACCAGATCTGGATAGCACCAAGTGAGAGAGAGCTGAAGCAGAGATAGACAAACTCATGACTCCAGTCAAGGAAAAACCAAAGGAGAGGGTTCCTTGTAAGCACTTCCCCGCTACCCTTCATTTCTTACCTTCTTGAGCACCACGAAATCATTCTCTGCAGTTGTGCGTTTGTTGATCTCCTCTTCATACCTGGGGGTGAGGACAGGAAGGAAAAGTCCACCATGAGACAGTGTTTCCCAGCTCTCTGCAAATCATTTTCAAACATCTGTGTGGAAATATCTGGCAATTATCTACATTTCCCATGATATTCATTCGATATACATTGACTGAATAATTACCATCCATGAAGTTATAGTCTAGGTCTTGGTTTATTCAGAGACTAAAAAGACTATTTTAAAACAAAACTTAAAAAGAAATAAGGGGTAAGGAGAAAAATCACCAAGGAGCTAATTGATTTTCTTGCCTTGAAACGACTATCCTCTGCCCATTTGTGCAAGTTAAATCTCCAGTTCCCTCTGTTTGATGTGCGAGTAAGTTGAGAGAGTGTTGGTATTTATTTCCTCAGCCTCACACTATAGTGAGCAAAATAACAGCTACAGTGTATTGATGTTCATTCTATGTTTAACTCTATGCTACATACTTTCTCCATCTCATTTAATTTCATTTATTTCTCACAACCCATAATGTAGCAATATTATTCCCAATCTAAAAACTAAAGAATAGCCGCGCGTGGTGGCACACACCTTTAATCCCAGCACTCGGGAGGCTGAGGTAGGTGAAGTGTTGTGAGTTCGAGGCTGGCTTGGGCTACAACGCAAGTGCAAGGCCGGCCTGAGCTACATAGCGCGACCCTGCCTCAAAAAAACCAGGGCTGGGAGTTTAGCTCAGCGGCTTAAGCGCCTGCCCTGGCAAGCGCGAGGTTGTCAATTCAATCCCCAGTGCTGCAAAAATAAATAAATAAATAAAATAAAAACTAAAGAATTTTATCCTCATTAAAGTTTTTTTTAAAACTGAGACTCAGCTACTAAGCAACTTACCCCAGATCACACAGGTAATAAACAAAGAATGAGTATTCAAACCAGCTCCATCTGTCTCTACAACCTATATACTTCTGACCATATATTCTGCTTTTCACTCATTCAGTTTCCAATCCCATTTGTGTATGGCAAACCCAGTGCAACTTGGAGTTTCTATACCTCAGCCTATGGAAAGAAACATGACTATGTGGGCACAGGAGGACAGACTAGAGGACCTTCCTGGTCCCCTTGGGAGTTCTTCAGAGCCTAAGATTCTAAACCACTGGTGAGCAGCCAGGAGCCTGAACCACAGGAAAACAGCAGGTGCAGGGGTGGGGGGTGTCCTTCCTGCTCACATACTTGGTCTTGAAGTCCTCCACACTGTCCTGCATCATCTTCAGCTCCGATTGCATTCGACTTTTTTCATTGGCCAAGGCATCTAGTTGCTTCCTCAGGGCACTGATATAGGTTTCAAAGAAGGGATCGAGGTTTCTGCTGGATGTGGTAGTCGTCTGCTGCTGGAGGAGCTTCCACTTGGTCTCCAGAACCTTATTCTGCTGCTCTAGGAACCGCACCTATGTTGGAAAGGGAACCAGGCAACCGATGAGGGCCTGAGGCTCAGTCAGGAGGGTCAACTAAGGGCAGTACCAGCCCTGTCAATCCAAGGCAACCATGGTGGGGCGAGAGCCACCCAGGCAAGGCCACCATGTTTCAACTCTCGGGACACTTCTCCCTAGAGTCCACAGAGCAGTCCCCTTACCAAGCCTGTATCAGTGAAGGACCCCATGGGCTGTTTAGAATGGAACATACAGTACGGGGCCCCTGACAGGAGCTACTAGAGAAAAACATGGAACTTCAGTGAATTAATCAAGTAAGATGAAGTTAGGAGATAACAACCAGAGAGGCCTTTCAAGTGATCCTGACCCAAGGCAAAGAAAAGTTTTTAAAACTCATTAAAGTTTTTCAAAATAAGTTAATTATCAGTGGACCTGGTGTGCCCCTGAACCTACACACAGCTGATCATTTTCAGAGTCTTGGTGAGAAACCATCCTGCTGGGAATTCCCACAGCTTTCCCTCACTCTGTGAGAAGACTCAGAGAAGCCAAGGAAGCAGCTTAGAAGATGATGTCCCCACTTTAGTAGTTACCCAATTAAAAAGAAAACAGCTAAAGGAGACTGATCACCTTCTGAACCAAAGCTAAGATAAAGTAAGAGGTAACAGGGAAGCGCTAAAGAAGGCTTAGTCTTGCTTTCATGTCTGCCTATCCTCCAGAATTATTCATTTTTGCCCCAAACAGGTAAGAGGCCTAAGACTTTGATGCCCTGCAACCCAAGACAGCCTGAACCCAATACTACACTCACCCACCCCATCATATTTGGGCTGATCTACTCATTATCATCCATCATACTTAGCTGTCATTGAGTTTTCACAACTTCAGTCTCCAGGCCTTGCATGAAAAAGGAAGTTAGGATCCAAAAGAGAACATTAGCCAGGCATGGGGGTGCATTCCTGTAGCTCTAGGAAGCTGAGGCAGAAGGATCGAGCCTAACTTGGGCAAGTTAACAAGACCCTGTCACAGAATAAAAAATCTTAGAAGGGCCTGGGGATGTAGCTCAGAACAAAGACCCTGGGTTTGATCCCCAGCACTGAAAGGAAAAAAAAAAAAAAAAAAAGACACATTTCCTCTTCTTTTCAAATAGATCCAGAAATGAGCAATTTTGCCCAGAGTCAGGAGACCTCCCCAGATTCCACTGAGACCAAGAACCTATCATGGGAATCAGTACCTTTTTCATTTGCAAAACCTATTTGGTTTTCTTCTGCCCTCAGAAGAAATAGTGAAATTTCAATAGTGAAATTATTCATGGAGTTAATTGTTATTTCCAAAACTAAAACCTAAGAAAAAGCAAGGCCCACTTTCTAGCTGGGGCTACTAGAGCCAGAAAAAGTCCAGTGATTTGCCCATTATGTGCAACTTGCCACTGGCTACACTTGCAGGTCTGCTTCGAGCATCCTGTCTGCCCATAGCTGTGAAGCAAAAGAGGAACACTCGGAGTGACAGTGGAAACAAAAGTCCAGCAAAGTTCCACAGTTGTCCCCATGCCTTGGAGGAGCTGAGATCTGAGATCTCAGGACACAGAAGCTCTCACTTCAGCCTCCTCTCTCTGGCCCAGGATATGTGTATGCTCACACACCTTGTCGATGAAGGAGGCAAACTTGTTGTTGAGGATCTTGATCTGCTCGCGCTCCTCAGTCCGTACTTTCTGGATCTCAGGGTCAATCTCCACATGGAGTGGGGTCAGCAGACTCTGGTTGATGGTGACCTCCTGAATCCCTCCAGGGGGGCACGCCGGGAAGCCGGAACCACCTCGACCACTGAAAGAGCCTCCAAATCCACCACCAAAGCCTCCAGCGCTGAAACCAGCACCAAAGCTGCCAGTGCCGAAACCTCCAGCACACCCAAAGCCGGCACCTTGGCGGGACCCAGCCACGCTGCAGATGTTCTTGTTCCCCCGGAAGTTGTAGAGGCTCCTGCTGCCAAAGCCACCAGAAGAGCAGCGGCCTGCACCCCCAGACACAGAGGCTGAGCTGAAGGCAACCCTCTTGCCTCCGCCGACAATAGCTGAGCCACTGCTAAAGCCCCGGGACCCACCCCGGATACACTGCTGTCTGGCAATCATGGCTGAGAGAGGAGGGCAAGCTCAGAGTTACCAAACAGAGGTAAGGAGACCAGGCCTGTGAATGCCAGAACCCTCAGCCTGGGTCCTTTATATGGGCTGGAGCAGCAGGGCTTGGTTGCAGGGGCATAAAGAGAAAAATCCAAAATATCTCTGGGCTTGGCCTTTGGCACCAGCCCATCCTCCTCACACCTGCTAAGCATGTCGCTAAACACACCTATAGAAGTCACCGGGAGGGCACAGGCTCCTGGCTCTTGTCCCGTTCCCCTCCAGGAGAACCTCCCAGGTCAGAGGCCCAGCCCAGGCCCTTCCCTGCAGGCCCTCTACTACCTTCTCACCTCACTGGCCCCACAGCAGTCCCTACTCAGGCAGGAATCACATCACCAGTGTCTCCCACAGCAGGATTTTGGACTCAAAGGCCTGGGTTCAAGTTCATGGCCTACCACCTGCCTGCTCTGCACACCTTGAGTAAATCACCCTCTGCAGCTCAGTCATTAATATTTACCTCCATCACTTTCCAGGACAGAGTAGACCATGACTAACAGAGTGTTTAATGCACTATTAGGGCTGTGCAAATACTTGTTGTCACCACCATTCCTCTTCTTCCAGGTGGGCTTGGCCACTGTGTGCATACCAGAGGGGCTGACATCCAGACATCCTTCACCCTGACCAGCCAGGCATGGAGCCAGGTACTGAGCAGGGTCAGAAGGCGACACACCTCCCCTTGTAAGACCCTGGCCCTCTGCTCAGGACTTCTGCTGTTTCTTCAGGCTCCATGGGTGCTTGCTTTCTTGATACTAGCAGAGCCTTCTCCAAGCCCTCCTTGATAGGTGCTGCTTGTATCTCCCTTTGCTGCCCTATGATTTGCTTAGCTCCACAAGAACAGAGCATGTTCTGATTCCAAGAATGGTCCCAGTATTCAGGACAGAAATTCATAACTTGGAAGGGGGTACTTTGGCAGAACAGAGAAACCAAGGGGCTCCTTCTCAGAGCCATAGTTCTATATGCAAAAATCCCAGTTTTAAGCCCCAGTTTAAATTTTTTCCCACTGAGAATAATAGAATTGTCCTCAGATTCCACCTGTTGCCACTAACTGTCCAGCCTTACATAGACCATCTAACCTCTCTGAAAAATTCCAAGCCATATATTAATCTATAAAATGTGACTGCATTAATGAGATAACGGAGCTAGGATACCTATTGCACAGGTCACTCTGCACACATTCTCTTCCCTTTCAGGCCTTGCCATTGACACTTATTAGGAGAAATTAGATGAACCTATGTTCTCC
Organism: Dasyprocta punctata; assembly: GCA_004363535.1. Classification (NCBI taxonomy): domain Eukaryota; kingdom Metazoa; phylum Chordata; class Mammalia; order Rodentia; family Dasyproctidae; genus Dasyprocta; species Dasyprocta punctata. The sequence continues at coordinate 39,151 of RJWM01006267.1, read as the reverse complement.
TCATCTCCTCAGTTCTTCATGGAGGAAATGACCCCAGATCTGAGAAAGACCAGTGACCACCATCTGGATAATCCCACAGGCCCAAGTTAATGAAAGCTGATGACAGTAAAAGTAAAAGTGACTGGATCCCTCCATGCAGAAAAAGAGTGAGTCTGCAGGTGAGGAGAGGGCGGTCAGGGACCCAGGCCCCAGGAACAGAAGCAGACCAACTAGGAGCTCAACCAGTTTCTTCTCCTTCCTTCCATCTCTGTTCTGCCTCCAACCTGGCTAATCTCACCCTGTGGCTGCTCAGATGGCCTCTGGGTACTGGAGAGGTGGTGGAGCTGTGGCTGTGAGGACCAAAGACCCAGGCCCCATCAAATGTCCACAAGAGGAGACTAGAGCAATGAGTTAGTCCACCGCAGCAAGGGGCATTCCAGAGCCAGGACCACTCCTGTTGGATGAGTAGGACCTGTCTCCAACCAGGGAAGGTATTGGAGACTCAAGCATCCTTCTCACCAGAGTTTGCCGAGCCAGGCCATATGCAGGATTCCCAACATACTTACAGCAGGTCAGTGAGTCTACTTAAAGGCTTTCTGCAATAGGTAGCATTAGCTCTGCTTATGGATGCTCCAAAGGGTAAAATGGCTCCCAGGTTTGTATGGCATGTGGCAGAGCCACGACTTGAACCCATATCAGTCTAGTCCCAAACTCTTCACACCTCATGGCCTCTCTCCCGCCAGCACCATGCTGCCTGGTGTAAAGCCAGGCTCTCTGCTGTGTGACTCAGCCAGTCCAGAAGCAGACTCTGAACAAACTTGGTTGGGCAAGTTGGTGAGGACAAAGGGGCTAGGATCTGCCAGTATCCCCGTCCCCACGCGCTGGGTATACAAGGAAGAAGACAGGAGCTACTCCACATCTCAGAGGCTGCAGAAGCAGACTCATCGCCTGAGAAGCTGAGATCTGATTACCTAGTGTCCTCCCCAAAGAAGAATAAGAACGTCATCAGGGTATCAGACCCTGACTGCTCACCTCCATCTCTGCGTCTCTCACCCATTGCTCCATTCTCCACTGCCTCTAGGGTTGATGGAGACTTTCAGGAGTTTGATGGAGAGTTTGTATCAGCAGAGGCAAAGCCCAGGGCAGCTCATGACCTGTCCCTGGGATCTTGTACCTATGTCTGTAACACTCCAGCACCGTAAGAAAATGTTGCAGCTGTGCTTTGTCCAGAGTTGTATTTGTCTTGAGTTTTAAAAAGAGCAAACTAGGCGCCGGGCATGGTGGCGCACGCCTTTAATCCCAGCACTCGGGAGGCTGAGGTAGGCGGAGCGTTGTGAGTTCGAGGCCGGCTTGGGCTACAACGCGAGCGCAAGGCTGGCCTGAGCTACATAGTGCGACCCTGCCTCAAAAAAAACCAGGGCCAGGAGTTTGGTTCAACAGCTTAAGCGCCTATATGGCAGGCGCGAGGCTGTGAGTTCGATCCCTGGTGCCGCAAAAAAAAAAAAAAAAAGAGCAAACTAGGAGCAGAAGGAATTTTCAGAGAAATCTTGTATAATTTGCAATCAATCATACTTTGTGCCTGTGGGGCACAAAGCATGGAGCCGTGATTGAAGACTTTCCTGCCTGAGATCACATAGTTAGGAAGTAACAGACACGGGAAACCTATCCTATCTAACATCAAAGCTTACAACCTTAACTTCTGTACCATGAGATTTTACATGGGTGACTCTGCCATAGATAGAATCTTCAGGGAAAAGATTGAGAGCAGCTTACACAGACCCACCAGCAACACATGTGTTCCATTGACATGGTTCCTTTCTATCATTACTCTTTCTATAAGATCGTGTGCTTGGTTTATGTTAGCCCTATTCTTGCAGGTAATCACTAAGGTATGACACTGTGCCAGGGGAGGCCAATCTTGTGTTCTCCAATTAATAAACCTTAAATTAGTTTAACTGCAAATCCTGTGTTACAGTCAGATCAAATAGGAAGTTCTAATTTGAAGCCACGTCCTGGGACCTTATTATTAAATCAGAATTGCCAGACATTTCCAAAATCCTCAGTCTGAGGATAAGAAACTAAAGGCACACATAAGGGAGAATTTCTGAATCAAGACCACTTCACAGGCTAGGGTGAAAGAGGCAGAAGGAAGATGTTCTTTCTAGAAAAGACGTCTACCATGCCAGAAGCAAGTGACAGAATAAAGTTGTACCTGACAGTGACAGCCGAAAGCTCACCTCTGCCCCCCACTCACACACACAAAGGCCTATTGCCCGCTGTGACCCTCTGCCTTTGGCAGTTGTCCCAACCTCAACACAGAGGGATGAGCTGCTGCAGGTGTGGAGCAAGGAGGGTGTGTTTGCCCAGAGCTTTGTGATGAGGGAGGCAAAGCCCTCACATTCAACCAGGATTATGGATCTTAAGGCTCCTGCCAGTCAGCCCCAAACCTGGTGCCTGGTGTGGGAAAGTTCCCCTCCCTCCCCAGACAGGTCATGCTTTTGCCCTTGGCCCGTTCGATCACCCAACCCCAACTGTCCCACAGGCCTGAGTCACTCTCAGGGAGCTAGAGCAGGGGGATCAGAGACTCCCAGGAAAGAGCCATCCGCATTTTCAGGAGGATGCCAAGAAGGCAACAAGAGTGGGGATCAGTTGCGAGGGGTCTGTGCCTAGGGCTCCTCTTTCCCAGGACCAAGATCAGCCCCTCTGGCCTCTTTGTCCTGGCCAGCCAAACCATTGTTGCATAAAATAAAATGTACAAACATCTCTCTCCCCTCCCCTTCTTTCTCTTCCTCTTCCTCCTCCTCTTTTTTTTTTTTTTTTTTTTTTTTTTTTAAGACAGGCTCTCTTAAAGTTGCTAAGGCTGGCCTCAAACTTTCCATCCTCTTGCCTCAGCCTTGTAGCTGGAATTACCAGTATGTGTCCCTACATTTTGCATACAAACTGTTGTATGAGACAAGTAGAAGGAGAGAAGCCGTGGTAGGTGCAGAGGAGGGACCGTGAGCTCTACAGTATGCCAGCCTACCCACACCCCTGAAGCAGCACCTTCAGAAACTCTTTGTAGGAACCCAAAATTCACATTTCTAAGCAAAATGTTTGTGATAGAGGATCAGCAGTATTTCTAAATAACATGTTATTACTGGGGCCTCCTGGACTATGATATGATTGTTGAGTTTTAGTCTGTGATAATTAAAATTGTCTCTGCTGTTCAGTTTCTAAATCTTAAACTTAATTTCAATCATTTTGGTTTTGATTGTGGTTTTGGTTTTTTTCACTCTGCTCTTAGCTTACTGTAGCATTTAGACAAGTTCTTCCAAAGTCTGGACTAGAAGCATCCAATGCCCCTTCTGGCTCTAGCATCACCTACTTCTCTATTAATTTTTTCCTAGGACTGGGGATGTAGCTCACAGAAAGAGCATTCACCTGGCATACACAAGTCCCTAGGTCTGATCCCTAGCATCACACACACACACACACACACACACACACACACACTCACAGGTTTACATTCTTTTTCTATACATCCAGCATAGCCTGATTGTTAAGACCTTGGCCTCTGGAACCAGATTGCTTGGATTTCACACCCCCACTGTGTTGCTTATTATTGTGTGACCCTAGACTTAACAACTCTGTGCCTTATTTTCCTCATCTGCCAAATGGGCATCATAAGAGTGTGTCGTAGGCTGTTGGGATGATTGAGTCAGCTCGAGGTTCCACAGTACACAGGAGGGTCTCCAGAAACTTTATCATCCAAAGAAGAGTACACGTGGGGAGTGACCTACACCCCAAATCCCTGAGGAGAGAAGCACAGCCCTGTGAGTGTGCCTGCCTCCCGGACTGGGGACTGCCCTGATTTGCCAAGTGCTGGCCTGTGCTCTAGCTGTGCCACAGTGAGGGGCTTTCCCAGAATCTTCTGCAGGCAGCCCAGCCCTGGCAGAGGACTATGTGGCCCTCCAGCTCCCCAAAAGAGGACTACATGGCCCTCTAGCTCCCCAAGGAAGAAGAGAGAGAAAGCTAGAAGTAAGCAGCTCCTCCTACACTGGCCCGGGGCCTCCAGCAGCCAGGAAAGGCACCCACAAGCAGGCAGAGCAGCCCACACAGGGTCAACCAGGTGAAACTACTTGGGTGTAGGTTGAGGCGTGGGGACCAGACTTGGAGTGAAGTGTTGTGGAGCTGAAGATGAAGGAGGTCATCCCAAGGCACAATGGAGGCAATGTCAGAAAACTTGAGGAGACACAGAATCAGAATCAGGGGCAGAGCATCTAGGTGCTCTGGTGGACAAAGGAGAGAGGGTTTGAAATTGCATCACTATCCTGCCTTAATCATCATGCGGCTGTGGGCGTGAAGCTGATTTCTGGGAGCCTTGATTGGCTCCTCTGTAAAATGAGATATCACACACCCCTGCTAAATTCTTGGGCAAAGTGATATATTCATAAACCACTAAATCCAATTAAATTGGGGTTTGCATCGATAACTGAATATGGGAGCTGAGAGAGAAATCATCTGACCCCAAGAGGATGTGCTGGAAAACCAGAAGTTGAGGGAAGGGAACAAAAGAAGATCAATTTTTTGAGTGTCCTTCTTTTTATAAGCCAAATGCTTTACACATGTTCTCCTGACAACCCTACTTTTACAAAGGAGAAAACTTGAGCTTAGAGAGGTTAAGTGAATTGCCCAAGGTAATCCAGCTCCTAAGTAGAAGAACTGGAATTTAAATCCATATCAGCCATATTCTGAAGCCCAGGACCTCTGCATTGAAATAGTCATGTAGCTGCTTCATAGAGCAGGCGGGGCTGAATGGACCATAGGCGTGGGCTGAGTGGTAAGCAGCCACTGAGCAGCGAGGGCCTATGCTGAGCCACTTACATCACCCTCTGCAGGCTCCTCCTGCACATCAGGCATGAGCCCTAGAGGAGTAGAGGCATTGACACCATGGGCTCAAACCAGAATTATTGGGACAGGGTGAGTGTGCAGTCATTGCTACCTCAACCATTAGAGTGCTAATCAATTGACATGACTTTGCAAGCGCCAGGTCTTGAGTTCAATTCCCAGTACCAAAAAAAAAAAAAATATATATATATATATATATTACAAAAATTGACACAACTTCAGTCCCCCAAAAGAACCAGCTGAGCCACAGCCAGACAGGTGTAGTTGCTATTTATTGAGATACATTGCAGGCACAAACAGGCTACAGAGATGTGAGTAGACTCAGGGAAGGGATGGGTCTGGTAGGAGACTGAGGGGGTTGGAGAGTTTCTAGGCACCACTTCCAACTTCCCTCTCTCATTTCCTAGCCTGTACTGGATCCAGAGCTGATGGCCAGAGGTGGTGAGAGAAGCTGAGGTAACTTGGAATATCCAGCCTTTTCCCAATGACCAGAAAGTCACCCCCAGATCACCCAAACAAGTGACCCTAAGCTCCCCTCCCATCCCATCCCACAACCAAGGAGAAAACCTGGGTAGATTTGCACCTTTCAGCCAATATAAATGTGTGCAAAGAGTGTGGGTATGAAACACCCTGAATCTGTGGTCCCTGGGGTTGCTCATAAGAAGGTTTGGTGGGAAGCAAAGCAGAGAAGGGTGAGCAGGACAAGAGGAAGACTACAGGGGCCCCAGCCGGCAAGATTCAGTGGTTAATACCTCCGGCTGGATGTCTTCACCGTGGTGGTCTTTCGCAAGACGGAGGTGCCCCCAGAGATGGGACCTCCCTTGACAGTGCTGTAGCCCACATTGGTGCTGAATCCACCCTTGCTGGCTCCGACACCCCCACCCAGGGAGATGCCACCCCCAAAGCCAGCTGCGCTGCCTCCGCACATGGTGGTGGAGTTGCCGGTCACAGCTGCAAGGAAAAGGATCTGAGTCAGGCAGGGCAACCATGCTAGTAAAGACCTGGGCGGAGTGGGCAGAAATCAGGCAGCAGAACCATGACACCTGGGTAGAGAAACCCAGAACAGAGAGCTCACACTGTGGGACCTTGTGTCCTTGTCCCCAGAGGCTCAATGAAGGGAGCACACTTTAAGGCAAATAGGGCAGAGTTCTAGGGTTAGATAAACAGGGCAGAGTGCTGGGGCCAGGACAGGGGTGGGGCTGGAGCTGCACAGCAAATACTCACAAATGCTGACTGCACTGGGGTATTCTCCCGACATCCTATGGGAAGCAAAAAGGCCAGGACAGGGTCAGCAGTCCCAGGAACCCAAGTGTAGACTCTTTCCCTCCCTCTCCCTTTACACTGGACTAGCTCGGTGACAGGGTTCAGTGACAAAAGCAGGAGACATGAAACTGCGTGTCCGAGGCTGTGCCAAGAATCATGGACTTCCCACCAGGGCCTGAAGCCAGCACTGTAGGAGACCTAGAGCTGCCAGCTGGTTCTGATCATCCCCTGCCTCCGCCTTTTCCCTGTGAGCATCAGGGGCAGCAGCCCTGCCTCGAGGGAGACAAAGCCCACTGTGAACGGCGCCCGTTCCTGCCCACTTCTCTGCTTTCTGCCTTCCCCAAGGAGAAAAATATCTACTTTTTTTCAAAGTTCCCACTGATGATGGAATCTGGGGTTGGAAGAAAAGGCTTCCTTCTTACAGGGGTACCAGCGGCCCAAGGATTACAGATGGCTCTGTCATCCACATGGGCTGCAGAGACAGGAACACAGGAGGGAGCCCCCCCTGAGGCAAGTTAGGGGCCCTGCTCCCACCCCCACCCCCCACCAGCACCTGGGCAGACTACATGAGCTCCCACAGCATGGGGCTGGGAAGTCCTGCATCAGGACAGAGGGATCACCACCTGTCCTCCTCGCTCTCCAGCAGTGCACGGTAGGTGGCGATCTCCACATCCAGGGCTATCTTGACATTCATAAGGGCCTGGTAGTCACTCAGCAGCCGGGCCAGGTCCTCCTTAGCCTGGTGCAGGGCTGTGTCCAGATCCCCAAGCTTCTTCTTAGCATCCTTGAATGCAAGTTCTCCACGCTCCTCTGTTTCTCCAATGGCTTCCTGCAGCTGCTGACACTGCCCAGGGGAGAGAGATGTTGGGAATACTGCCCCCCATCTCTCTGTCCTCAAGCCAGGCATCACCATCCCCACACCTTGCCCAAACCAACTTGGAAAGAATGAAAAGAGAAATGTACATCTGAGAGAAGCAATGCTATTAGACAGCAGGATCAAGTAGCAGCACTAGGAAAGCCCTTAATGACATCTAATCAGTGCTTCAGAAGAACATAAAAATAAGTGAAACAACCTCACTATTAAATAAATGCCTCATTTTGATCTGAAGAATTCACACTTCTAGCCATACCCTCAATAGGGTCAGCATATATATCCTGGATCCTGGAGCCCCAGTCTCCTGCTCTGACACCCTGAAGATGGACAAATCAGTCTCCTTAAAAGAAGTTTCACCACGTGATCTACTGCTTATATGCTGTGTGGCCTTAGACAAGTCCCTCCCCCTCTCTGGGCCCATTAATCTTGGCTCAGCATTTAAGTTCCCCCACCTGTCAGAAGAGGAGCAGCTCTTGCCCCTCTAGATGACAATGAGAAGGCCCTGCAGCACTGCCAACACCCCAACCTGAGCCCAAGGCCCCCAGGTGGAGACCCACCTGCTTCTTGGCTGCATCTCCCTCACTCTGCAGCCTCTGGATAGTTCGGGTGAGCTCAGCAATCTCATTCTTGGTGTCCCGAAGGTTGTCCCCATGCTTCCCAGCTGTCACCTGCAGCTCCTCGTACTGGAGGCCAAAGAAATGGCAGTCAGTAGCAGAGAGCCCCCCTCCACATAGGTAACCACTGGTCCCAGAGCCTATCCTTGCTGCTGGAGGTTCCTATGGAGACTGAGAGTATCTGGTCCCCAGGAGTCCTGGTGTCTGCCTAGCCCAGGCCTCTCCTAGTAGAGGAAGTCTGAGTCCAGTCCCAATCCCTGCACCTGAACCAGCCATTTTCTCACCTTAGTCTGGTACCAAGACTCAGCCTCTGCCCGGCTCCTCTGGGTAATCATCTCATACTGGGCCTTGACCTCCGCAATGATGCTGTCCAGGTCCAGATTGCGGTTGTTGTCCATGGAAAGGACGACATTGGTGTCAGACACATGGGTCTGCACCTGGCTCCACTCCTGAAGAAATAGAAACAGCTGCTACCAGTGCTCGAACCCAGACCCTGGGCAAGCAGCTGGGAACAGACAGGGCCCACCAGATGGCATTAGAAGGGCTACTCCACTTCTCAGACTCTACCTTAGAGGGAAACAACTTAGGAAGAGATTTCATCTCCCCAGCTGGGAGATGAGCTCCCGTCTCCACAGACTTTGTTTGGTTCTGAGGATCTGCAGGCCTCTGAGAGATCACAGAAGGAAGGGAACATGTGCTTCCTGCCCTATGCTGGTGCCAGGCACTGAACACATTCATGGTTCTTTTAATCCCCAGGTCATGGTGAGGTAATAGGCCCACAGCTGGCCTGCAGGTCACCTTGGGGGATGTGGGGGCAGCTACTGCCAACCAGCTAGCTACCTGCACCGCATGCACAGTGGTCCTGCCCACAGGCATGTGACATTGAGCCAGTCTTCCCTGCAAGCAACAACTGGCAAGTGAGGAAAGAGGCTCAGAAGAGAAGTGACACATATCAGAGCACCAGACGCAAGGTGGGGTCCAGACTGAAACCAACCAGTTTAAGGACAAAGCTGAGTGGTTTCCTGGGATCTCTCCAGATTTGTGATAGTCTTGGGGCTTTCCTGAGTTTCTAGGGCCATTGCTTTTACATGCAAACTAGAGCACACACCTGAGGAAAATCAGCCTAGAATTTTTAAGTGAAAGAGGTAAGGTGCTATGACAGCAGAGAAGGCAGTAAAGAGTTGACAGCCCATATTCAGGCCACTGGGACATAACTACACTGGCTCCCAGTGGGCTCTGCCTCCATGTCTCCTGTGATCCCTCCTAGGCCACCACCAAGTGGCTCTCAGCTCCAGCCTGACCAATCACCCACTGACTAAGTCTTTCTCTGAGGCTCCCTGAGGGGCAGTCCTCCCTCTGAAAGTCAATACCTTCTGCATTCTGGCCTCATCTCTGGTGTTTCTCACATGGCAGCACAGGGTATTATGTTCAGAAGAGAGAGGATAACAATCATCTCCATTCACTGAGTATTTGCTGTGTGATTCAGGCACTGGGCTGGACAGCTAACAGGCACTAACTCATCATATATCCTTTTCCAATCACCTGGAGATCAAGTAACTTGCCCCAAGTCACAAACCAATAAGAAGGAGGCCAGTTTCAAACCTCAAGTATCTGACCACAGAACATGCAGTGACAAAGACTAACATAGGGATAAATTAAAAAATAGGAGAAATAGATAGATAGATAGACAGACAGACAGATAGACCAAAACCAATAACCACACAGACATAGATTTAAATTTCTAAGTTAGATTGTCTTAGGGGGAGCACTGACATGAAGGGGGCCTTCATACAATCATAGAGAGGATTAAGATCATATATGGCCCATGGTGGATGCTCAGTAAAACTCACTTAACTGCCCAGACTTCTCTACAGATCAATTGAGGGGCCCATGGCCTCTCTGTTACAAGTGACACCATTTCTCCCAGCCCTGCGTGCCTCCCTCCATTCCTTCACGAATGACCAGCAGCATTCTCGCTTCCCAACTCTGTGTCATGCCAGAGCACATACCCACACCTGAGGAAAGACAGCACAGAATTTTAAAAACAATAAGGCAAAATCTAGCCAGGCGTGGTGGTGCACGCCTTTAATTCCAGCACTCGGGATCCTGAGGTAGGAAGAACATTGTGAGTTCAAGGCCGGCTTAGGCTACAACATGAGCAAGGCCAGCCTGAACTACATAGGTCAACCCTGCCTCGAAAAAAAATAGGGTCGGGAGTTCAGCTCAGTGGCTTCAGCGCCCACCTGGCAGGCATAAGGTAGTGAGTTCAATCCCCAGTACTGGGGTAGGGGGCAAAATTTATCTACCAGGCAGTGCCAGCAATGAATGAGGGGGTGGTCTGGCTAGAACAAGAGAGAGAAAGGCCAGGGTTTCTCATGAAACGGACCTAACAAAAGAGAGGCATAGCAGTTGTTTCTCCTTAGACACCAGGACCCTGAGGGAAAGACAGTGATGACATTCAAGCAAGAGGAAAAGGAACCAGCAAGGCAGAAGAGAGATCATTAGAGGAGGATCTGGTTCCACAGACTCCCCAGGCCAGAGGGAGCTACAGGGACCCTCCGGGAGGAGTGGTTCACCCTCTAACTTTCCTTTAGACCTGACTTGGCCAAAACAAGACCATGAAATGGACCCCTGAGTGCCATCTTGGCCATCACAGCTGACAAAGCCCATGAGGCAACAAAGGGACCACTGCTCTGGTCTTCCTTCCTGCCGCAAGAAACCATGGATGGTCAATAAAACACTTTGGCAAAAAATGGCCCCAGCTTAGTAGGGAGCTCACCTTTCCTTTCCAGTTTTCCAAGGGATTCTTCCCATACTTAATGCCCAACCTGTCAACCACCTGTGTTCTTTGAAGCCTGTGACCTCCACAGGCAAGTCCGTGGCTGGCAGGCCCTTCCTTTTACTCCTTCAGAAGTCCAGCCCTTCCTTAAGTTCCAACTCAAATGTCATCTCCTTCAAAAGCTCCCCAGTCCTCCCAAGAAGGGCCAGGCACAGCCTCTTCTGTGTGCCTCAGTACCTTGTGGCTATCCCCAACACAGCTCTCATCACTTGATAACTTGTCCCCAAGGGCAGGGACTCTGTCTTGGTTGCTATGTGGAAGGTACTCAGCAGATATTTATCAAATGAGCAAGGCATAGCAAAAGAAAGAAATGCTGGATGGACTTGCCATGGGTCTTAGCAATGTCAAAACATCCAGAAAAGGGAAGGGAGAACAGAAAATAAAAGAGGGCAAGGAAGCCCTGGTCCATGAACCATCAATCATCCCAGCAAAGAAGAAACTGAGGAGTCCACCTGAAACTTCTGTAGAGTGCCTCAAGTCCTCCCCAGAGAGCTTCACACATGCAGCGCAAGAAGAGTTGTTAGCGGAGAGCAGTACAACCAGGGAGAAGCCAGGGAAATGCTCAGCCTGGTACACATAGGCTCAAGGGAAGCAGAATAAGGCAAGGACCATTGAGTTAATTCCTGCTGAAGACAAGGAAAAGTCAACAATTCAACTGTTTGTCACTTGCTTAATTTCCACCATGGAGAAGTCATCAGTCTGGAAAGGGCAGGAAATACGCTTGAGGAAGTGGAAACCCAGGACAGATACAGAGAGTATGAGAGGCCTTGACCTGGTTGGGATCTCAGCGGCCCAACCTAGGGGAGCAGATCCTAGGGGACCATTGGGGAGCCCAGCAGAATGGACGCTCAGTGATCTTCATGAAACAGGGAGAGGAGGAAAGATTTTAGAGCTCCAACTACTACAAATGTCTTGATTTTCAAAGAAAGAGATTTAGGATTTTCCAAATTGAACTGGGTATCAAACCCTACAAACCTCCAGAAGGGATTACAAAATATTTGAGGATGTATGAAGCCATCAAGAGTTCACTAAGGGTCAGGCATGGTGGCGCACACCTGTAATCCCCGCACTCAGGCAGGAGGATCGCCACCATGAACACAAGCAAGTTCAAGGTCAGCCTGCATTACATAGTGAGATCCTGTCTCAAAAAAAAGAGTTCCCTAAGGGAAAAAACAAAATGGATTACATTTTCCTGAATGATTATATTATTAAGCTGCAAAAGGCCTGCCAAGGACATTGTTTGACCAAGCCTTTCCCGGCATTCTCCAAAATAAGACAGGAAAATGTGCTCCAGGCGATGGTCTGGTTAAGTGAATTTTAAAATAGCTGAGATACCTTATACATTATTGATTAATAGAGTGATAGCCTATTAGATCAGTGGCTCAAGCGCTTGCTGGTAAACGTGAGGTCATGAGTTTGATCCCCGGTACCAAAAAAAAAAAAAAAAAAAAAAAAAAAAATATATATATATATATATATATATATATATAGAGAGAGAGAGAGAGAGAGAGAGAGAAAGAGAGAGACAGAGACAGAGACAGAGACAGAGACAGAAGGAGAGAGGGAGTGATAGTCCAATGGAAAGCCACCACTGAAGACCCCTAGAACTCTGTTCTCAACCTTGACCACCTTTACATGTGTGTCAGTGATTTACACTGAAGTATTATCAAAGAACTAAACAGAAAGTTCATCACGTCTGCAGATAAACCAAAGCAAGGCATCACTAATACATTGGACAAGAGAATCAAATTCCAAAGTGCCATATGAACTCAGCATGGTGGCACACATTTGTAATTTCAATCACTCAGGAGACTGGGGAAAAAAGATTTCAAGTTTGAGGCCAGCCTGGGCAACTTAGCAAGATCCTATCTTTAAAAATAACAATAATAATAATATGTCTTAAAATGATTTGATGAAATCACAAAATATCACTTCATATTTCTCTCTTTCTGGCACAGGTTCTCACTATGTAGTTCAGGCTATCTTTGAACTCACTATGTAGCCCAGACTAGCCTCAAATTCATGGCAATCCTCCTGCCTCAGCCTCCCAAGTGCTGGGATTACACACATGCACCACTGCACCTGGTCAGGAATGGTTAATTCTTGCATTCTGTTTCAAAATCTCAACTACCCAAATTAAGGAGGCTGGCTGAGAGTGGATGTATGCCACCTTTTAAAGTACTTATGTGAAAAACTCGGGGTTAGAAAAGAAGTTAATGTGATGAGATGGAGATGTTTCTAAAGTTAATTCATAAACTAGTGCTACATGAGGCTGCACAAATAGATGTCTACTGTTTCCCACTGCTCCTCTATTTTCTAAAAACTTCCCTTGGATTCCTGTTTCCTGAACTTCCTCACAAGGCACAGGTTTTTGTTCTTTAGTCATCTTGCCCTCTAAAAAGCTGTAGTATAAAACACATATGTCAGGTCAGGCACAGTGGTACGCAACTGTAATCCCAGTTACTTGGAAGACTGAAGCAAGAGGATTGCAAGTTCAAGGCCAGCCTGGGCTGCATACAGAAACCCTGGCTTGGGAGAGAGAGAAAGAAAGAAAGAAAGAAAGGAGAGAGAGAGAGGGAGAGAGAGAGAGAGGGAGAAAGGAAGGAAGGAAAGAAGGAAGGAAGGAAGGAAGGAAGGAAGGAAGGAAAGAAGGAAGGAAGGAAGGAAGGAAGGAAGGAAGGAAAGAAGGAAGGAAAGAAGCAGAAGGAAGGAAGGGAGAGAGAGAGAGAAGGAAAAGACTTCCCTCAAAGGCAGTGAACTCCCCACCAGGAGAAGTATTACAGTGCAGTCTACACCTGTCAGGGATGTCACAGAAAGAGTTCACGCCCTGAGGACATAAACTTGAGCCTTGAGGTCCTTTCTAACGTTGGGACTAACGATTCTGTGATCAGTTCATGTCAACTTTAACCCTTTCACCTTAGTCTCCAAGGCCCTTGCCTCCTGAGATTCCTCCTAGATTCTTTGATCTACCAAACATCACCCCAACCTCCTGCTGCAAACTGGAATCCAATTCCTCCTCTCTGTGCATCTGCTGCTCTGTCCTCTCCTCCATTACAAAAGGTGCAGGAAGAGAGAAGAGTGACTAGAGCCCAGTTCTGATGTTCAAGAGCAGAGTTTGAATTCTGATGTTGCCTCTTACTATCTCTGTGACCACTGAGTAAGTTACCTGGAGCCCCACTGCCCTTCACTATAAAGTGGAGAACATAATAGTACCTATACTGTGGATTTGTTGAAAGAATTATAGAAGCTTGGCCCCTGTTTGGCCCATAAAGAGCAATTATTACACGGAAAGCAGCATTAATTAAAAAGGTCAGATCTCAGTCGGGCATGGTGGCGCACGCCTTTAATCCAAGCATTGTGAGTTCGAGGCGTGAGCGTAAGGCTGGCCTGAGCTACATAGTGCAACCCTGCCTCAAAAAAACTAAGGCTGCGAGTTTGGTTCAGTGGCTTAAGTGCCTGTCTGGCAGGCGTGAGGCTGTGAGTTCGATCCCCAATGCCATAAAAAAAAAAAAAAAAAGGTCAGGTCTCATCCTTTACCAGGTAGGTTGCACTGAGGAACTCAGGTCAGATTTCCATGGAGAAGCCTCAGTGTTGTATGCAAATGCATGCGAATTACCCCCTCCCACTGTCCATCTCACCATTTCATAGAGGCGCTGCAGGAAGTCAAGCTCCTGCAGCAAGGCATCCACTTTTCCCTCCTGATCCATTTTGGTCATGTATGCAGCATCCACATCCTGGAAATGTGGGAGAGAGGCAGATGCTCAGCCCTCCAGGGTCTCACCTCTTTCCCAGTCAACCCAGCACCCTCGCAGCCAAAAGACCACCTTTCCCAGTCCCCAGCATCCTGCTCACCTTCTTGAGCACCACAAACTCGTTCTCCAGAGCAGTGCGCTTGTTGATTTCATCCTCATACCTGGTACATAGGGAAGGCTCAGGCTGGGCTCAGCCCTTTTCTGTCTGTTAGGAACTGGGCCCACTCAGCTTTAAAGAAGCCCAGATGGAAACCCCATTCCCCAAGGACACCTTTGAAAAACAGTTCTTCAATGCAGCCAACCAGCAAAAAAAAAAAAAAAAAAGAAAAAGAAAACCTCGAGGCATTGCCTTTACTTAAATATTCTCTCTTCCATCCCTATTGAGGAAAGAGGCCCAGAATTTGTACAGCAAATGAATTATAGAAAAGCAATCAAGAGCAGCTATGTCTCTGGATCAAAGCCCTTAGGAATCTCTGCAGGAGCAGAGAAGATGTGCCAACAATGCTTAACCTTCACACTCACTTACAACAACAAGCTGTCCCTGCCCAACCACTTCTGCTAAGACTTCAAGGTGTAGAAATCACTAGTGTGGTGTTATGGGAAAAGCTATAAAAATTGGGCCTTAAATTTGTAAATATACATACACATACATCCACTAAACACAACAGATGAACCTTACTTGGAAGTTGGACTCAAACTGTACTTTCTACATCTATGATATTTATGGAGAATTGATGATTTCAAATTGGCTGGATATTGGATGATATTAAAGAGTGACTGTTTTAAAAGTTTTAGATATGAATATAACTTTGCGTTTATGTCTTATTATGAAGCAGATTACTGTATGAATATAACTAGAAAAATATTTGTGAATCAAATGATATGATGGCTAGGATTTGCTTCAAGACAGCACTAAGGAAGGACGGAAAGGAAGGAGGGGGTGAGATTAAATGGGACTGGCTGTGAGTCAATAATTATTAAAGTGACTGTGAGAACATGGGGGTTTAGTATTCTATTATTACCGCCTTACAAAAAAACTTAACTCCAAATAATACACAACACACTAGTTCTCCAGGCAGCAGCAGACCCTCAACCTGAGCACCAGTGGGACCCTGGGAACAGGGCGGCTCTCCTCACTTGTTCTTGAAGTCCTCGAGGCCATCTTGCACATTCCTCAGCTCTGCGTCCAGCCTTCCCCGCTCGCCCAGATTGTTCTCCAAGATCCTCCGCAGGTTACTTATGTAGGCCTCAAAGAGAGGCTCTGGGTTGTTCCTGGTAACCCCTCTGATCTGTCCCTGCTCCTGTAGCAGTGCCCATTTTGTCTCCAGCACCTTGTTCTGCTGCTCCAGGAAGCGCACCTGAGCCAGAGAAAGAAGGACCAGTTGACAGGTGTCATGCTCGGCCACAGGAGGGGTCCAGGACAAGGTCCACCACCACCCCAGGCCAACCTGACAGTGGTGGTGCAGCACCACCTGCACAAGGGAGCAGTCTCCACTGCCATGACAGTCTCATCTGGCAAAAAGGACTCCAAAGACAAAAATACATAGGAGCCCCAGCTTGGTGGGTATTGTGACCTTGGTCAAATCATGTCTCTCTAGGTCTCCCTTTCTCACTTGTCCTGGGTAATCTGAACTAATCAGAGTTTCTGAACCCTAATTCTGCATCAAAATCAACTACTAAGAAAAAAATCAACTACTATGCTGAGAAAAAATGAATACAGAAAGAGAAAGAAAACACGTGACAAAGTGTTTTAAAATGCTGAATCTGAAAGAATATACAAGACTATGTTGTACAATTCTTGCAACTTTAAATTTCACATTTTTTCAAAACTAAAAATTCATTTAAATCACTCTGCATCTTCAAACTCAGGAGGCACACACACACTCTGCCTAGGCAGAGTTTTGAAACACCAGACACCAAGCTCTCACACCCCCAGATCCCAGGCTGTTATTCTGTAAGCCTGAGAAAAGATTTTGTTGCTTTGACCTCTGAGACGGTCCCACAAAAGAGCCAAAAGTCACCAGGGGAGAAGGTGAGAAGGTGGGCGTGGCAGTTTTCTTCACCCTTTGCCATCCAATCTCCCCAGTCCCACCCCCTCAGCACCCCAGCCAACAGTGATGTTGCCCGGAGCTCCAAGGGGCAGGTGCATCTCTCAGTGCAAAGCATCATGGTGTCCAGAAACTGAGCTCCCAGTCCTTCCTCTGCCTTCAAGGACCTGCATGATCCTGGCCAAATCATTTGGCTTTTCCCAACCTCAGTTTCTCATCCTAAAAATGAGCACAATATTATATATCCTGACTCCTTGTGGAACCCCAGTGCGTATCACATGAGAAAGGGCTATGAATGTTCTTCGTAAAAGCACGAATCACAGAACCAAGGTATGTCCACCAGATCTTCCCCATCATGACCCTACTGCTGTGGCTCAGGACCAAGGTAAGTAATGCTGGGAAAAGGACCAAGAGATGCCAAAAAGAAGTATAAGAATTACCCCAGTTGGCTGGGGACCAAGTAAAGGATTCAGGACACTCCCAGTCTGCAACAGGTCAAACGCTGTGGTGAATGGTGACCTACCTCCTCACTGTACATCACAAACTGAGCTTCTTAGCTTGAACACGGAACAGGGGAAGGAGAAATAATGAGAACTTCCCTGGGGCCCCCACCCCACTTGTATTCTGATCACACCAGCCCTTGGAGAACAGGGGCAGACAGGGCCCAACCTGCAGTCTTGGAAACATGGACTCCTGAGCCATAATTCCTGCTGCTGTAAAATATAAAAAGTGGTAAGGGCCACCACACTCAGAGGAGTAATGGGAACAATCCAATTTTAATTGTGAGATAAAGCTACTGGGCAACCATGTTAATTATGACCATAGGAAAGATTTCAACGCAGTCACGGTAGGCATGACTTGTAGGCCTTGTAGGCAGATAGAGATTCGGCTGCATTCAGCTAGAACATCCTTTGGCCCACCTCCCTGAGACCCAGCTTCCACTCCAAGCCCCCACTCCCAACCCAGCCCACCTTGTCAATGAAAGAGGCGAACTTGTTGTTAAGAGTCTTGATCTGCTCACGCTCCTGGGTGCGCACCCGCTGGATTTCTGGGTCTATCTCCACGTTGAGAGGGGTCAGCAGGCTCTGGTTGACAGTGACTTCCTGGATCCCACCAGGAGGACAGACGGGCCCAAATGTCTGCCTGCCAGCACCCAGGCCTCCGTAGGCCCCACCACTGTGGCCAAAGCCTCCGCGACCCCGGCCTGAGGAGGTCACACTGACCGAGATGCTGTTGCTGCCCCCCAAATTATGGAGGCTCTGGCTGCCAAAGCCACCAATGTGAGGGCCACAGCGGGCCCTACCACCACGGCCACTGCTCCGGGACATCGTCACTGAGCTGAAGCTGGTGTGGGTCCGAGAGTTGCCCCCCGCACTGGCTGAGTTGGAGCTGTAGCCTCCTTTGGTAGCATAGTTCTGCCGAGACAAGGAGGACCTCATGGCTGTCAGAGCACCAGAGCAGAGTGAGAGTAGGAGGGAGTGCAGTGAGCTGCTGGGCTCCTAATGGCCTTTTTATCTTTTCCTAACTGGGCTGGCCCCTGGGCTCTGACATACACACCCCTGCCCCATCACCCCAGGGAGGAGGGATGGCCCCTCCCAGCCATCACCTGTACTCTGGAGGTGGGGTTGAGCCCAGACTGTTTGGGGCAGGATGCCACCTTCTCCCCCCTCAGGCTCTCCTCCCTTGGAGCTGGATGACACGGGCTCCCACGGCCACCTCCACCACCCAGTGGCTGGCTTGGTCTCCTCCCACCCAGCACTGATGGCTGCCATCAATGGGGCTCTGTTCTGTGGGGTTTGTCCCAGGGCCCTGTTGTAAGCTAAAGCCTCAGGGCTCCAGGTCTATGTAAGCTTATGGTAAGGGAGGGAGCATTGGGCAACGGGCTGCTGGAGAGACAGCCCAGGTCTACCTTAGTTCCAGCCTCCCAGCCCACAGCCTGCCTCCTGGCAGGGCCAGCAATGGGGTACAGGTGAGAGGATGGACATAGAGACAGTCTGTTGTTTCATCATACACTAGACAAAGACCCTGTAGGACAAAAATGGGTTCAAGGACAGAAAGAAGAGCCCTTGTCCAAGCATGGGGCCTGGGCACATGATAAGGGGTCAGGAACACCCAGGGTCCCCAGACAGGGCCTGGGAACTGGAATCACAGCACACTTTCTCCTGGGGTCTTCAATCATCAACTGAGACCCCAGCCCTCTGCCCTGTAGTGGAAACTTCCTCAGAAGGGATCACAACTTTGGAGAGAGCCAAGGGTGGATGGAGAATACTCCTATCCTGGAAAAGATGTATAAATTCCACAGGTATGTGTTCAACAAAAGCCCCAAGAATCCCATGATGTGTCCCCTCACTCCCCTCTTCCCCTGCTCACCAGGAACCCAAATGCTTGATTCAGAGGGGCCTGAGTCCCTTACATCACTGACACCTTGCCCCCTTCTCACCTCAGCTGGGACCAAACAGAGCCTTGGCAAAAACAGACCACAAAAGTAGGGCCACAGATGATTGGGAGATGACCTAGAGACTGGCCCTCCTTGCCCCCTTTAGCTTTCAGCAAAAGAATGACCCCAGAGAGGACAGACTGGCCTCAGGGAAGGAGCAAGGACAGTACCTGCTGTGCCCCAATACACCCTATCAGGCTGAATCTGGGGTGTTCAGACAGTTTGTCTCTCTCAGACCCCAGCACAGAGGCACTGGTCCCCAACAAAGGAGTCACCCTCCCTCATCCCAGGGAAGGCAAGCAGAGAGAGAATCCCCTCCCATCCCTGAAGAGGCTCTGGGATCTTTTCCTAGGGCCAGTGGGAGGCTATAAGTGCCTTCCAAGTGCTTGAAGAAGTTGAAACCCACAAGGGATGGGTTGAAGTACACTCACAGAATTAGTCCCTCAGTGCCCTCCCTGTTTGGAGTTAGGATACCAGGCATTTGAGGAAGATGGGCTGAAAGATAAATCCCCACTAAGTTGTGTGTCTTCAGACAACTCTCCACCTCGCTGGGTCTCAGCTCTCCTGCCTCTAAGAACAGCCCACTGAAAAGGCCCTTTGGGAAAAAACATAGTCTGAGATCCCAGACTGAGCCATCACTTTCCACCAACCTTTGTCTCCTCTCCCTAGGCTTGGATCACTTTCTCACCCTCCCTTCTCTCTTCTGCAGCAGTGAGGGAGGAGAGACTTCTGAGTGGGGCTTTAGCCGCCAAGATGTGCTGTGTGGCCCTGGGCAAGAGAGTGATGTCAGGCCTCTGAGTCAGCAGACAACTGGGGTGGTGGGAGTGGGAGTTGGGCTGTAAACACAAATACACCCCACCCGAGACACATTCACACATCCACACACGCAACTCATTCACATATTTACAGTCTTTGCGCTGGGAGCTGGGACAGATGTGCAGCAGCTCAGCATCACTCTCCAGATCACACTGTTGCTTGGAGACAGCACCCCTCCCACCCAGGTGGACTGCTCCCCAGCTCAGCCCCGACAGAGCCGCCGTGGCCTCTCGGCCTCCCCCAGCCCTTTCTCTCCAGTCTGTTCTCAGATCCCAAACTCACCCCTTCTTTCTGCAGCCTCTTAATGGGAAATATTCATAAACCCAGAACTTTGACAGGCTAGGGCAGAAGGATCACAAGTTCAAAGCCCCTTACCCCGAGCAACTAGTGAGACCCTGCCTCAAAATGAAAATAAAAAGGGCTGAGAATGTAGCTCAGTGGTAAAGCACCCCTGTGTTTGATCTCCAGCACCAAAAAAAGGAGGGAGGAGCACTCAGACTTTTAAAATCAGTAGAATTTATTTAAGCAATTATAAACAAATGCACAAATGATTGTGTGATTCAGACATCCCTCAGAACCAAAGCAGAGGATTCGAACCAATTATATGATTTGACATTTATGGCAAATGGAAGTGTACCATAGAGACAATTTCATCAGTTAACTGGTTAAAGAGCCTCCTGCAATTACCTAGCGCTCAGCTAACTGTATTACATAGAGTTAATTCAGTCTGTAGTACATGTACAAGCCTCATTCAGATCAATGGTCACCCACAAATACTACTACCAAACCCAAGGAAGAATGCTTTCTTCCCCTCCAGGCCTCCATGGCGAGGAAAAGCTGCCACATGCTGCTGCTGGTCACTGAGGGGCCCAGGTCTGGAGACTGTCACTTGCCCAGAGTCCCTCATGGCCAGCAGGACACAAGAACAGAGAGTGAATGCTGTCTCCACCACAGCCAAAAGAATGGAGCCAAACAGCTGAAAATAGCAACGAAGTCCCTAACCTGCAGCCTGGGAATGTGGGCCAGCCTCAGTACTGAGCAATAGGGAAAACACGGGGTGGGTAGAGAGCCTCCAGAGAGAAGTAGAACTTTCTAATCTAAGAATCCTTATTGTTAGGAGGCATTTATTGGCCCAGAGTAGCCTAAGCACTTGTCATGCAAGTAACATGTTTCTCTTCTGTACTGGCTGTGCTCCACCAGCCCTTTTTCCACCCCAGAGCTACACTTTACCCTCTTCTCACTCTGCGGGTTGCTCCCTTGCCCTCTGCTTCCAATTGGTTGACCACAGAGAGACACAGGCTAGAGATCAGAGCAGGAGGGAGGTTAGGGATTCTTCCTTGCTTCCTCACTACACAACTACAACTCTTTCTGGCGTTCCCTTCTCCACAGCTCCAGCAACTCTCTTATACATTTGGTCCACTTCTCTTGTCTCTTCAGTGCCCCATAAGGTGATCCATTTGTCCTGGTAGTCCCAGGACTGTCCCTGTTTTAGCACTGAAAGTTCTCTTGGTCTTAGACAGACTGGGCTAGTCCTTGGCCCACTCTAGCATTAGTCCTCTGTTGTTGGTCTCTGGGATCCAGGTCCTTTACGAACCCTACATATTTATCCGTTCATTAAAGTCAGTGTAGCTCTCCTGGGCCCTTACTTTCAGGATGACAGGGAAAAGAAGGAACAATGACCATGCCAAAAAGAGCCACAGTCACACACAATTCACTACATAAATCAGTGTGTGCCCTGAGACAAGGCTATTAAGAAGTGCATCATTTTCAATATGGCAGACACCACCACCTTCAGGGACATTCTTCAAATAAGTGTCCATGACAACTGTGTGCCTCTTGAGCCATCAGTACAGCTGTGTTGCTGCCCAAGTTGTCCATTCACAGCAGTTTTTCAGGAATGGTTCAGTAAAGCCCCTAAGACCCAAACAACCCCACCCCAATTCAGGCCCAAAGGTGCCACCCTCAACCCACCAAAGCCCATGTAAGGAGACAAGTCCTTCAACACTGAAGGAAGACCATCAGCACTCTCTAGGAAAAAAGACAAAACATAACTTTTTTTAACAAAAAGTCAATTTAATTGAGCTATCTTGGGTTAATTTATTTCCTCCAGGGATGCTGACTGGCATGGTCCCACATAGCCCTGTGAGGTAGGTATTGCTATAAATCTCTGCTATAGAGAAGGACCCTGAGCATGGGGAGGTTAAGTCACTTGATCAAAAACACTGCTGGGAAATGGCAAGGCTGGGATTCAAGCCCAAGGGTTCCGACTACAGGCTCCCATTCTCAGTCATTCATGTCTGCTTCTCACAAGGCTGAAAGCCTTCTTGGACCATTGATGAGAGACCTGTGGATCTGAGAAAAGGGCTGCCTACTCCCTAAAAGCAGAAGAGAAGTGGCATGACCACCCAAACCCCAGCCTATGGAGCTGGGGTTATGCCAGGTCCCCACCTGGGTTTGGAAGGGACGAGGGAAAGGAGAAAAGGCAAAAGCCCACACTGCAGTCTGGGCGGGTGGAGATGACCATTCTCCCAGCCCCTCCCAATCCTGATCCTGACTCCTACGTGTTTGGCTTCCTGCAGTGCTTCCTGATAAGAGAGGAAAGGAGGGGAAGTTTCCAGCCTCTTGTTCAGACAGGCCTGGAGATGGGATGAAAGCCAAGGGAGAAGAAAGTAGGAGGACAATTCCAGCTCCCAGGCACAGGCTGGGCTGAAATGTGTACACAGAAGTACCTGCCCAGAGGTCTCAGGCTAACAGAGGAGCTGAGTCCCCTGCCAGCACTTGACAGACAGAGCCCAGGATGGCAACAGGTGCAGCCAGATTGTTCTGGGGACAGGAAGCGTCCAGCAGGTTCAGATGTGGAGAAATAGAGATTTCCAGGAAGAGAAAAAATTCAGTGCTGATTTAAGAAGAAGCAGAGATGAAAGGGACTGTCCCAGGTCAGGACTAGAACCTGTCATAGCAGTCAGATGACAAGGGGGCAAGTCACAAGAGCCACAGAAACATCCAGGGAAATGGAGATGAAGATGGACAGCTCTCAAGGGGCACACTGGAAGGCCCAAAAGGCTCCTTTGACAATCCAACTGGAGTTTCATTGAGACGCCATGGGACACGCTTGGGCACCAGAGATATTCCACGAACTGCCTTCTAAGGAGGGCAGATTAGGGAGCTGCAAGTCTTCTGTCTTGCTAGTTGAGGTGTGCAAGCCGGGGGCAGAGCTAAACTGCTGGGAAAAGTAGCAGAAACACTGCAAACTGCCACAGAGAACCTTTGCCTCTGCCCTGTGGCCTTTCTTCTAAAAGATGCATACTTAAAGGCTGTTGCTTAGCATCTGTGCTAAACTGAACCCGCTGGGGCATTTCTATGTAAGGGCCAGGTTAAGTTTTATAAATGAGAAATAGAAGAGGTAATAATATCCAGGGCTTGCTGGCCTGGATAAGCTGGAGCTCAGGTGTCAAAGGAATGGGACTAGAAGAGACAAAACACAAAAGGGCCTTCCACAAATTCCCGTTTTCCAGCACAGAGGATTTGATTTACTCCCAGGAAGCCAGGATCTGTCTCCAGAGGCTGAGAACTGAGAAGGGAACTCTGGCTCCTGTTGATGGAATAGATGATGCTGGAGACACCAGAAGTAGATGGGATGGGAGAGACATGACATGACCCTTGCCTGAGTAGCCCCAGTCTTAACACAGAGCCTCAAGTATGGTTCCCTCTGAATAGTTTATGGGAGGGAGAGGGGAAGAGGCACAGAGATGAAGAAATACCCATGCAGGGAGAGTGAGGACTGTGTCACATCATGGAGAGCTAGAGAAACAGAGGCTCAGAGAGGGAAAAGAGGGCAGGAGGGAACAACCCCTTGCTTCAACTTCCAGCCTTTGGTCAGTGAGTCTTGGGCCTCTCCCCTCCCCCTAAAGGACAATCTCTGGAGTACAGTGTAGTCTGTGCAAGTCAGCTAGCATATTTTCTAGCTTAGCCTAAAGGCAATGCAAAAAGGAAAGAATGAGGTTGGTTGGCTGGAGAATGGGGCACCAAGCACCCTGCCAGGGGTGGGGGGTGGCACATGAATGAGATGCAAGTCTCCAGGCAAAGCAGTACCAGCAGGCCCAGGCACTCAGGACAGCAGGTAGGTGGGACTTTATTGACTTTCTCAGAATTCCCTTGGGCTGGTTTGGGAGGTAGGCAGTGGATTTAGGGCTGGCTATGAGTTGGAGGACAGGGTAGGAGCAGGGCTGTGGGTCCAGGAAAGCAGTGGTCACCAGGTCACTCAGTATGTGATGGATGTCTTCAAACTTGACTCCACTGTCTTCTTCAGGATAGTATGGTGGCTGGAGCTGGAGCCAGAGCTGAAGCCGGAGCCAGACACAGAGCAGGAGCCCGAAGCAGGGCCTTGACCAGAGCCCAGGGTGTCGCTGAAGCCTCCAGTCACAACACTGGAGCAGCCGAATCCAAAGCTGCCTTTCCCACCTCTGAGCCCACAAGTGCCCTGTCGGCTGCCACAAGCTCCTCCAGGTACAATGGCACTGTCTCCCACTGTGGCTGCAAAAAATGCACCAGGGTCTCAGACGGGCCCTTAGCACCCATGGGGTTCCCACTCTAAAAGTCCCCTGATACTCACAGATAATCAACTGGCTGGTGCACTCCCCAGACATCCTGGGGGAGAAGGAACAAGAAGAAATGAGAAAGTATGAAAAGAATGTTTCCCCAAGTGTCTAAAAATTTTGTTTTTTAGATAGGCTGTCTCTAAATTGTTAACTTGTACAGACTGGGCTCAAACTTCTCAACTTCCTGCTTTAGCATCCCATCTCTAGGAGCAGTTCAGCTACCTTCTCAGCACATAAAATCTACATCCCCAATTTAAAATCCCTCCCAGCAGAGTTGGGTCCCCTTAGTGACCCACAGTGTCAGGAAATCTCTCAGAATCTGCTTTAACAAGGGCAGCACTATCTTGACATTCCATCTCCTCCCCCACCCATGCACATATTTCCAGGTCCATCCAAGCTGCCTCACCTGCACTCCTCGCCCTCCAGCAGCCTGCGATACATGGCAATCTCCACGTCCAGGGACAGCTTTGTGCTCATTAGCTCCTGATAGTCTCGCAGCAGCCTGGCCATGTCCTGCTTGGCCATTCTCAGAGCACCCTCAAGCTCATCCAGCTTGCTTTCAGCATCCTTGAGGGCCAGTTCTCCATGCTGCTCAGCATCACTGATGGCCGACTGCATGTCGGCATTCTGGAAGTGGGTAGAAATGAGGGGGAAAGTGGCTGTGTGCCCAGCACAGCCTCCATAATACCCACTGTGGACATACCTGGGGGCTGGGGTGAACCCTAATCTCAGGATCTCAAAATTATCATGGCCACCCCACCCCAGCTCCTCTCATTCTAAAGGAAAGTATTCTTCCCCTGCTTCCCTGCCTTGCTATAAAGGGTTGAACATGGTCCTGCAAAATTTCGTGCCCACCCCAAACCTCAGAATGTGACCTTATTCAGAAGTGGAATTTCAATGACATAATTCGCTAAAGATCTCATGATAATACAATATTGCATTTATGCTAAGACCTAAATGCAATGACCGGTGTTCTTACTAGAAGAGGCAAAGCCACAGAGATAGAGAGAAGACACTGTGAAGATGTAAGCAAAGATTGGTAATGAAGCACTTAAACAAGGAAGTCTTAGCACCACCAGAAGCTAGGAAGAGGCAAGGAAGGATTCCCCCAAGCACCTCCAGACAGATCATAACTCTGCCAACACCTTGAGCTCAGATTTGCAGGCCCCAGAACTGTAAAAGAATACATTTCTGTCGTTTTAAGTCACCAAATTTGTGGTAATTTGTGCAGCAATTTAGGAAACTAATACACTTCCCTTGGCACCTTCCTTATTTCTTTCTGCACCACCCCATGCAACCCCAGCACTTTGTGATTCTCTCTCCCAGAACACCAAAAGATCTTCCTGTCCTATATGGGTCTTCATCCTCAAGTCTCATCTTGAGGGCCATCATGGTCCCTTTTTAAATGGTTGATCCATTTTCAGAGCACATCAAATCATCTGCCTCAAATTTTGGTTTGAAAAATATAGTCCCTGTATCTACTCTCCAATCCACGAAAAACTAAAGGGAAGGCAGGGCACCTGCCCATCTGCCTTACAGCTGGTTCACCCTCACATCAGATTCAGGAGAGAAGCAGTTCCCAGAGGCTTCATGATTCCATCTCCACACCAGCACCCCATGCACGGGCACATCATCTCCATTCTATATCTGAACAAGATGAGACTCAGAAAGATGATGGGTGGCAGAGACCCACATCCCCAACCTGAAACAGCTCGTAACCAGCACACAAGACTCTAGCATAGGGGACCTCAGTCTGCCAGGCTTGTGCAAAAGGAAGGGCCTCTTGACCCTAGAGAGGGACTCACAGGAAAAGTACATGGCTACAGGTTGGGAGCTGTGACTCCAGACCTGGACACCCACTAGGTCCTCCTCAGGGACCCTGGGATCTAAAGACCATGTGCTTCAGAGTCACTAAGTTTCTGGGACCCAGGCTTGGAGATTCTGGTTCCCTGGGTCTGGCATGAAGCCCAGGAATCTGCATCATAATAACACACAGGGGATTTCAGACCAAAGTTTCCACTGAGGAAGCAAACTGAGTGCTAGACTCAGGTCCCATTCTCTCAGACCCCGTACCTCATCCCAGTGGCAATCAATGGAAGGTCTAAAATGAGGTGAATGGCCTATGCCTGCTCCAAGAAACTTCCTGGAGGACTGTGCTTGCACACGGGTAGGCTGCATGTGACTTGGGAATCCAGCTGCAGTGCTGGGGATCCACCTAACTCTGTCTCTTTTTGCCACCCTCCATGGATCACAAAGTCAATCCTTTGGGTTTGGGGAATATGAGTGCACAGATACTTGACAACTAGTAAGTCGTATCCTTCCCATCTGGGAGTGAGCTCTCCCAGAGGAACAGGGAACCCACTCTCCTCTTGTGAGGCAACTATCTAAGAAGGCTCAGCCCCCACCCTAATCTGCTTTTTAAGCACTCCTCTTCCCCAACAGGGGACCCAAAAGTCAGTATTTGGCCTTAAATTTCCAGCTGTTTGAAGAATAAGAGTCAAAAGATGAGAAAAGATAAAAATTAACCCTCTCCCCAAGAAGTTGAAAGCAAAATATCCACCTGGATGTGGACACTACATAGTAACAAATATGACAGTTTCCCTGGATTGGGATGTGTACTAAGGCTATCCTAAAAAAGCCAAAGTGCAGCCTTCAATTCACAGTAGAAAGGCAGAATTCATGTTAGAGGGAGCTTGAGGTTCTTCCCATTGCAGATGATCCAGAGCCTCAGCCAGCAATCAAGGACTTGCTAGCAAGCCTGGCCAAGGGGAGAGAGTCCCAGAGCTAGGGACAGTGAGGCACAGGGGCAGGGGTCTTGGAAGGGCCTTGATAACCTGACCTGGCCCTTGAGGCTGGCAATCTGACTCTGCAGCTTCTGGATCTCATGCTGCAGCTGGGAGACCTGGATCTTGGTTTCCTTCATGCTGTCCCCATGAAGTTGGGCCGATGACTGAAGCTCCTGGTACTGAGAGGAACATAAGAGACACCACTGGTTGAGAAGACCACCACCTTTTACCTCAATGCCATGAGAAGCACCATTCCCCTTTAGAGATGCCTCCTCACATCCTCCTTTTCCCTATGTGGACTGCTTGGGACCAGGACACAGAGGATGTGCCTGCTGAAATCCAAGCTTCTCTCCCATGGCTCCCCTGCATTGCTTCCCCTCTGGAGAGGGGCCAGGCTCCCAGTCAGCCAGCCCTGGATCTTCACGGGGGTTATCAGAACGGCCCCAATGGAACCAAGATTGGTCAGCACTCTAGGCTGTGGACATGGAGACCCAGCAGTTTCCAGCATCATACCACCTCTCAGCCCCAGTACCTTGGTCTGGAACATGGCCTCAGCCTCAGCCTTGCTGGCGCAGGCAATCTCCTCATACCGGGCACGGACCTCAGCGATGATGTCACTGAAATCCGGGCAGCGGTTGTTGTCCATGGACACCACCACAGATGTGTCGCCCACCTGTGTCTGCAGCTGGCTCCGTTCCTGCAGGGAAGACTGCCTCAGTGCCCACCATCCCCACTCCCTCTCCCTGAGGTCCCCAGTGGGGAAGGGTGCTTGAATTTTTGCCCATACTCCACCGGCTGCCCACCTCATTCACACCAGGTGTAGCTGCCTTGTTGGGTTCAGCACCCTTGTTTGAAAATAAGGGCCAAAGAGATGGTCTCTAGTGACACTTGCCACTTAGACATTAAAGGATATGGCCTGCAGGGCTCAGAATCACCTGTCCCCATCACTCCCCTGACCTCAGTCCTACTCCTGTGTCACTTGCTCCTACTGCTCCAGCTCAGATGGCCTGCTTGCATTGCCTCAACCCCAGTGCTCCCAGCTACAGGCTGCAGCCTCTGCCCACAATCCCAGAAACCCACCCACATGGTGACCTTCCTCCACTCCCTCAAATCTTCACTCTAATTCCATCTTCTAAGTAAGGCCTGTTTGAAACTGCCACCTGCCCCCCATTTCCCATTCTCCTTTCCCTGTTCTCCATGGTATTGATCACCTTCTGGCATACTATAAAATTTATTCATTTGCTAAATTTAGTCCATCTGACAATAGAAAGCAAACTTTGTGATTTTTGTGTGATTATTAATTGATGTACTCCCAGTACCTAGCAACCCACATAGTAAATTTTCAGAGACTGTCAAGGGCCTGAATGACCACAAATCTAAGCCACTTAAGAGGTTTCCTGTCCTGATTAACCACTCCCATAGCCACAGAGAGTCCCCTGCCCACCCTGTCCCCTTCATCACTCCCCCGTGCCCTTGGCAGATCCTCACTTCTTCATACAGATGCGTCAAGAAGCAAAAGAATTCTCTCAGAGACTCCAGTTTCCCTTCCAGTTCCATCTTGCTCCAGAAAGCCCCATCTGCTTCCTGGGAACAGGAGAAAGAAGCCACATAGCCACCACTTGCTTTCTGCAAGCCCTGAGCCAGCTCTGGAATTCCATGCACCCACTGCTTAACTCCCACCCATCCCATCTCCAGAGGCCCCTCCTTGCTCCTCCAGCCCAGCCTGCCCTACACTGACCAGCACTGCCCTCCTTGATGAGGCCCAACCAAGTCTGCTTCATCCCCTTCCACCTCACTCCCTCCTGCAGTAACGCCAGAGCTCCCCAGGGAGCTCCTAGCTGGGTCTTGTCTTGGGCTCCCTGTAAACCCCTGGAATGGATGGGAAGGCAGAGCAATGGCACATCTTCTATCAGGAAGGGTTTCCACCCTCTCCCAGCCTATGACCAGGCCCCAGGCATGGCGGGGGCTCAGGATCCGCACAGACACATGAACTCTCCCACACACCTTTTTGAGGTCAGCAAAGTCATTCTCCACTGTGGAACGACTGTGGGCCTCCAGCTCATACCTGCCAAGGAAGTAGAAATGGACATAGTCAGGTGCAGGGATGAAGCCCTGGGTCCTGTCCCCCACTTCCCTCCTTGAGAGAAAATTCCTCAAATTTACATGCCCCACAGCAGGACCCATGACCACCCCTTCTTCTCCTGACCAGAGGTTTTGTCACATCCTAGTTATGTCCCTGGGCCACTCTTTCCACTGGTGTCCCCTATGACAGCAGGCCACATGAGGTTTCTAGGACACATTTCAAGTGCCTGTCCTTATTACTATTCACAACTACTATCTGTGGTAAGCCACTTGGGTTTTATCAAAGCAAAATGGTATTTTTCTCAGTGTGCATCTGTAGAAACTGAAGCTGGAAGAGGGAAAATGGCTTGCCCAAGGCCCCATGGCCACCTGTGCTCACAGTCTTTCCAGTACAAGCCTCCTGTCACCACCAGGTAGCTTAGGTGAGGAGCCCTAACCCTAACCACATTCCAGCTGTGAATCATGCCATTGGCCTAGGGATGGTTCCTCTAAATTGATTTCCTTCCAACTCTGAGACCAGAGAACTCTGAGTCACTTTAGCCCAAAGCCTGCTCAACAGGAATTTCTCAAGAAAACCCCACTGTGGCCTTGTTTGAATAAGCCCTTCCCAGGCCTGACCAGAAACATGGCCCTCATGGCTGGGCCTGTAGGAATGGACCTTGAGCCCATAGAGAGAGATCACCCTGCCTTTCCTCCAAGGCAGGCAGGGAGACTGTGGTGTCTCTTTGGCCTGCAGCAGGTGGGTCTCTCTGAGTTGGTGAAGGGGACACAACACAGGGAGTGAAGAGGCAGCCACGTGTCCCCAGGTACTCGGCACATGAGATGCCTCAGATCAAACTGAGCCCTCCTGGCCCCCCAGGAGAACTGTGGTTTGCCTACTTGGCCTTATACTCCTCCTCCTGTTTCTGGCAGGCTGTCAGCTCGGCATCCAGAGTCCCTCGTTCTCTCTGCAGCTGCTCCAACTGCTTCCTGAGCAGGGCCAGGTGGGTCTCGAAGATAGACTCCAGGCTCCGGGGGCTGTCACTCACCTCCAGCTGCTGCAGCAAGTGCCACTTGGTCTCTAGAACTTTGTTTTGCTGCTCTAGGAACCGAACCTGCAGCCAAGGACAGCATCCGTGAGGCTCCTAAGGTACTCCTGGGCATGGCTTACAGTAAATCAAGCTTTGGGAACATTCTTGTCAGTGACACTGTCCCCTGCCCTCCCACCCTGCCTGGGCAGGGCACAACATGCACTTTCATGAGAATCGGAGCACACCCAAATGATGGGCCAGCCTGACAGAAGGGTCTTCCCTTGCTGGCCAGTGGTTCTCCAGCCCTGAACCTCAGCCAGGCAACAGGCTTAGCATAACCAGAGAGACTCTATTTAGGCCTCAGAAAGACTTCCTTGTTGCAGAAGTGATTGGGAAAGTAGTAGAAAGAGGTCAGACCTTCCCATTTCCAGTCCATCAAGAGCAGCTCCTCAGACAGAGTCATGGAGACAGAGGCTGGGCTGAGTAGACCCTCACCTTGTCGATGAAGGAAGCAAACTGGTTATTGAGAGTTCGGATCTCCTGAGTCTCCTGTGTCTTCACCACTTGGAACTGGGGGTCAATCTCAATCTTCAGGGGAGTCAGCAGATTCTGGTTGATGGTCACTTCTTGGATGCCCCCTGGAGGGCACAAGGAACACCCAGACCCACCAGTCCCTTCCCCAGACCGCATCCCCAGCCTTCCCCGAAACCCCCAAGCCCTTCCTCGAGAGCTTCCTCGGCATCCCCTGAAAGAACTGAGGCTCCTGCTGCTGAAACCGCCCCTGGCACGGCCTCCTGAGAGAGAAGAACAGGCTGAATGAGCGCTGAAGCCCCTCTGGAAACGACATGGGGACAGGGACATGGCAGACACAGCAGGTACACAGCAGCAGACAGATGGACAGATGGGCAAAGTGTATGTGTTCCTGCCCTGGGGCCCCAGCACGAGACTTTTATCCCCTCCCAGACCTGGGCTGGGCCTTGGAAAACAAGATGCTCTTGGCCTGACTGTATCTGTCACTTGGCTCCAACTGACTTACTCTGACACACCTGGGGAATAGGAACCCAGCACACTGAGGGTCCAAAGGAGAAGGAGACCCAGGCCCAGCCCAGGGAATCCCCAGCTGGTGGAAGAGATGGGCCTGCCTGCCCCAAAGACAAAGATGCAGCTGGAGCCCTGAGCCACAGCAATGGGTGATGAGGAGGCCCAGCCCTGAGGAAGGACATTGAGGGCCTTTCAGGGAAGGTTTCCTGGGGAAGAAGGAAGCTTTGCTCAGAGCAGAGGAAGAGGGGGTGGGGTTCCCATGAGGCATTCAAGCGCCCTGAGATGCCAGACAGGGAAAAATGAAGACTCAAAAGGAAAGCTCTCCTTCCAGGAGGTGGAGGAGGAAGCCTGGGTGCAGCGCCATGACCAGGAGGACAGCAGAGGTGCTGCTACCATCACGGGCTAACAGCTACTCCAGGATTTGGAAATGACACAGAAAAGCAGGGTGTCCTAGTCCCTCCTCTAGCCCAACCCAGCAATCACCCAGAAGGCCCCACCCACTCAAGACAAGCATCTCCCTGCAGAACCAAGGGAAGCAGTATCACTGAGCCCGCCTGCATCCCCGCTCCTCCCTACACAGAACCAGGCCAGTCCACCTAGTCCTCAGCCTACCAATCAGAAATACCCAGGCTCCAAAATAAATGCACATCTAGAAAATAACTCTTAGGCGATAGGAGAGAAACAGGGAGTTTGAGGTTCCCCACAGGATGGATTTTGTCTTGGAGTACAAATACCAGGGGTATTTTACTACCACCTCCTACCCCAGAAGGCCCCCAGAGGAAGGGTGTCCAGTAGCCTGCATTTAGACTCCTCCCTGCTGGCCTGCAGAGTTGGATGATTCTGATTCTTAGGAATGTCTGTAACATCTTTACATGGCAGACAGGCTATTTTTCTCCCCATCCTCCACCTCTTTTCTAGAACCTGGTGCATTTGGAGGGTAGGAAACTGGGGTCTTTAGCAGTGCAACTCAAAGCCACAACAGAGACTCGGCACACTCCATTCAAGTGGCAAGGCTATGCTTTCAGGGATCATTTCTATGGTGTGGTACATTCAAGTGACTGTGCTATGAGGAAGTCAGGTTTAGCAATCAGGGCGATCACAGATGCTCTACCCCAGACCATAAAACCATGAGCAGATGTCCTCTCCCACCAAAGGACTCCAGACCCCTGTCTCCTTCCCACAGGCCACCCAGCAAGAGCCCTGAGTGACACTAATGGGGAAGAAGAGACAAGGTCTTCAGTGGAAAGAGCAAAGAAACTCAAGAAGTGTGGGGCCAGGTGAAGAAGAGAAGAGGAGAGAAAAGATTCCGGAGAGCGTTGGGAGTCCTAAGGAGAGGGCAGGCAGCATGGAGAATGAGGAGTTGGGAGACAGACTGAATCCCACAGGGACACCACTCCGAGCCCTCCTCAGGGACCACTTTGCAGAGGCAAAGTCCGGGCCTTACTGCTGAGCCCAAGGAGTGCACGTGAGAAAGGACTCCGTGGAGACTGAACTCTACTACCCTTCCCTCTCGGTGTTAAGACCAGAGGCCACACTTGGCATGGAGCAAATCCACCTGTGTGCAACTTCCCCATATTTATAATATTACAAAATACAAGAGCCAGGAAGGAGCTCCAAGGTCATCTGACCCAATACCTTAGTTTTATGGTTGAGGACTAAGGCCATGCAAGGTGTGGGCTAGGGTGTAGACTTCGCACCCTTGTGTAACCTACAGGGTTGCACCAGGTGACCTCTAAATATGCTTTGGTCCTCATTCTGGGATCAGAGGGATCTGCCCAAGGCTACCCACACAGCTACTCAGGCTGGAGCCACTACCCCCACCCAGCTCAGACCAGGGCCACTCGGAACAGCTCTAAATGAACTTTTTCCCTCTTCTTCCCACCTGTCCCTCAAACTTTCTCAGAAAATACCACCAGACACATGATCACAATCACACTGTGCCCACCTGGTCCACCACTCCACCTAGCTCAGGGTCTGGCATCCACTAGGCATCAGTAAGTATTTGTTTGATAAGATGAGGGGCTTATTTTTCCTGTGCTAGGGATTGAATCACGCTAAACAAATGCTCTACCACTGAGCTACACCTCCAGCCCTAAAGAGATGGATTTGGATCCATGACAGTCACTCCTTCTTAAGTCCCAGATTTGCAAATTCTGCTGTACCAGATGCTTCCCCTATGGGAAAATTCTCTAAAAGAGCAAGCAGTGGGCAACTGTTTGGACTAGAACTAGGCCCCATCCACTTCATGACTGGTTCCCGCACACAGAGGTGCACAGCGAGACTTCAATCCTGCAGCAGCAAAACTACAAAGGGCTCACACTGTGGACTTGTCATTAATCCAGCCATGCAGAGGCACTAATAGATTTGTCTTTCCTTCTCTCTCCTGCTCCAGTTAACCACCCTCAACCATGCATCACTCTGCAGCCCCTCTCTGGCCCAGCCCCACCTCTAGGAAAGGCCCCAGAGGCACAGCTTCAGGTAGCACTCTCTTGCACCCTAACTTCAACCCTGGTCACAGCTAAGACTCCCCAACCTCTATGTAACTGCTCTCAAGTGTGTTCTTACTTATACAGCTGATTTTGCCCCAAATGTTGTATACTGATTTATTCAACAAAATGTGGTTGAGCACCCATTATGTGCCTGGCCCTGTGCTTAGAGTCAGGGAGATGCTAAAAGTCTGATGGGAAAACAGACTTTAAACAAGTAATTAGACAAATCTTTAATTATAAGTATGGTAAGGAGAAAAAGGTATAGAAAAAGCCGGAAAAAGTCCCGACCTAGTTTAATCTCTAATTTATTCTCAAACATGCCAGAATACTGCTGCAGGACCTTTGCACTTGCTGTTTCCTCTCTCCAGACCCAGATCACTTCTTTCCAGATGCTCACACAAGCTGCTCCCTCACCTCCTCCGGGCCTTCATTCAACAGTCACCTCCTCAAGAGACTAGCAGAAAAGATGAAGGGGAGCAAGAAAAGGAAAGAGAGGAGCAGGGCAAAGAGGATAAAGGAAGTGGAAATTAGCAAAGTACATTATAGGCACCTACGAATATACCAAATGAAACCCGCTATTCTATGTAACTAACGTGCACTAAGAAAAAAAAAAAAGGAACCACCTTCCCTGGCTGCCCTAAACCAAAACTGCAGCACAGAGGCCATCACCCCGCCACTTCTTATGCCCTCCACTCCCCCCGCCCTCTTTATTTCTTTCTATGAGGTGTGATCAAAACACGAGGTGAATATTTTGAATTTAAAATTTTATTACTGTAAAAGACACATCGCCATTAATCCTTCTCAAAATACTCCCCCTTGCTTCAAACATACTTGTTCCATTGTTCTTGCCACTTTTTTTTTTTTTTTTTTTTCTGCACCAGGGATTGAACCCACAACCAAGCGCCTGTCAGACAGGCACTTAAGTCACTGAGCCAAACTCCCGGCCCCGGTTTTTTGAGGAAGGGTCACACTGTGTAGCTCAGGCCGAACTTGCGCTCACATTGTAGCCCAAGCCAGCCTTGAACTCACAACACTCCTCCTACCTCAGCCTCCCGAGTGCTGGAATTAAAGGCCACTTTCTTTTTTTTTAATGTTTATTTTTATTAGTACATGTTTGCAGTACATAATGATTACATTTCATAGTGAGCTGATACATGCACATAATACACCTTCATTCTTTATCTGTTCCCTTCCCCTCCTCTCCCTGCCACCTCCCTCCCTCTCTTGCCTCTTTCTGAAGCAGTTCTGGAAGCCCTGTCTCATGAGCATATTTAGTCACACTGCTGTGACTACTTCAAAATGTCTTGAATCCATTCAAAACATTTACCTTTCATGGTCATTTTTACTTTGGGAAGAAGCCAGAAGTCACTCAGTGCCAGATCCTATGAATGAAGTGGAATAAGAACGCGCTGCCGTGTCTTTGTGAGTCTGCCTTTCCACCGAATAGCCCTCGGCAGCAGCAGTCTCTGTACTTTTTAATCACATTTCCTAAAAACACCTCTGAAGGAGGACTTCCAGAACTGCTTTCAAAAGTGACAAGAACAGTGGGGCAAGTGTGTTCAAAGCAAGGGGCATTATTTTTAGGGAGACTAATGACAGCATGTCTTTTACTGTAATAAAATTTTTTAAACATTCACCCTATATTTTGATCACACCTCATACTTAACACCCATCCCTTCCTAGCATGCCCTCTATCTTACTCACTCTTCATTTGTCAGCCTCTCTGTACTGGACTATGAGTTCCATGAGAGCAGGGATTCTGTCTCCTTGGTTCACTTCTGCATCTTCTAAGTACCTGACATCCGGTCAGTACTCAATAAACATTTGCTGAGTGAATCACCACTGGGTTTCCTTTTGTTGATTTCCTACCATCTTTCAACCTCTGAAGAGTCTTGTAAGTTTCAGCTCTCTTTCCTGAAACACTAGTCATCCTTTCCCAGCTCCCACATGCCCACCTCATCCATAAACCGGCCACACATCTGAGAAGCGGGCGTCTGTGTGTGAGCTCACATGCAGGCACAGGTGTGTGGGAGCACATCCACTATTGGCTGAACATAGAGTTAAGTGATACAGAAGGCTGGAGATTGATAAGATCCAGAGTACATACCCTGTCCCATGGGAGGTACACATATAAACACAGAAAACCAGGAATGGGGAGGAAGCTGGGCGAGGTCACACATGTACGTAGTCCTAGCTACTCAGGAGGCTAAGGCAGGAGAATCAAAAGAATCAAAAGTTCAAGGCCAGGATGTGAAGGTGATCTGGCCGCAACATTCATCACCCCATTGATCGCCAGAGTTGATTTGGCTGATCTGACTGGCTAGGCAGGTGCCCCCTTGCCCCCTCAACTGTTGCTGAAGTTGGGAGCTTGGTCAGAGGATGACCACCCCCTGCCATAGAAGAGGATGGGTCTGTCAAGGGTTTACAAGTAGCTGCACTCCTCTGCTATGATCTCCAAACAAACTCTCAAAAGTTCAAGGTCAGCCTGCTCAACTTAGCAAGACTCTATCTCAAAATAAAATACACATGGCTGAGGATGTAGCTCCCTGTGTTCAAAGAACCACGCCCCTCAAAAAAAAAAAGAAAAGAAAAGAAAAAAAGAATAAGGAGGATCTGAGAGGAGCTACCTTGGTTGTTAAATCGACATGTGGGTGTGTGGGTGTGATGGTGGAGAATTCCTCTTTTCACTTTGATCTTGAGTTTGGAGGAAAGAAAAGTGGCACACCCTAACCAGAAGCTCTCCCTCTGTTTGGGAAGCACCTGGCTTATGCTTTTAGTGTTTTTATTCAGGCTTTATTTTCTCATCTTGCCTGCAAGGACGTGAGGAAATATATCAATATCTCACTGCATCCCAGAGAGCCTTCTTCTGAACTACAGTAAATATCAAAGTAATTGGCAGTGAGCTATTTTATCCAACAAGACAATCGACAGAATCTACATAATAGGCTTCATTCTAAGAACTTTACCTATAGTAAGCATTTATGTTTGAGTTTACATGTCAGTTTTACTTATAATAAGCATTCAATCCTAACAACCTATAAAGTAGGTGCTATGGTTATCACCATCTTACGGAAAGGGGAATCCTCCAGAAAGGCCAGAGAGAACAAGTAAATTGCCCAAGATCACACAGCTAGTAAGTGGCAGAGCCAGAATGGTGGACATAAATAGCTGGGTTTCAGAGTCTTTGCCCTTAACCACCACTGTTAGAACCCCAGGTATGTCCATATAGAAGAGGCAGCTTAACCAGCTGAAGCCCAGAGAGGTGAAACAACTTACCCAAGTTCACATGGCAGGTCCAAAACAGAAACTCATTCCTCAACATTCATCCATTTACCCAATACTTATGAAGCACTTTCAAAGTGCCAAGTAGGGAAAAGGGGCTGCATGAAAATGAGTACATGCAATGAAGTGGTAGAGATGCTACTGTGACTATGTACAGAGATATCTGGGGGGCTTGGGTGGTCTTCCTGAAAGAGCAGTAGCCAGTGTTCCTGTTCTCAGCATGTTCAGAAAAAAAGAAAATCCTCTTGGGTTTCTAACATTTCCCTGGGCACAAGGGAGCTGGGCAAAGACTGGGAAGCAGGAATGGATCCCTGTGGGGTGGCAGAGAGACTGACGCCATACTTATCCATTCCCTGTCTTTCGCAGGCCAGCAAAGGGGTTGCTACTGCTGTGCTGTTGGGGAGGGCTGGTCAGAAAAGACTCCTATTTCCTATCCCTGTGTTCAACCGGTCCTCCTCCTCCAACACAGGTAGCTCAGTGACTTCCCCAAATCCCCGCATCATGGGACTTCATCCCAGGCTTTGACTTTTGCAGCTGAAAATTGTATGCCAAATTCTAACCCAGAATACCCTGACTATCCTAAACATCATTATTCACATACAACCTATGCCTTCTGTTACGGTCACTTAAGATTTTTCTTTACATAGAATGTAAATGAGATCGGTTTTTTTCTCAACCTGACCCTGAGTAACCACATCCCAAAAAGTGCTTTTATATGCTAATTGTTGCTTCTAGTTCATAGTCAAATAAAGTGTAACTATGAACATGTAAAATGCAACTCTGGTTCCATCTCAGCCCAACTTTTGTTCCAAGCCAGTGCTGATGCAGTTTGCTGTCCTGAAGCAGGAAGGCCCCACGTTTCCCCAAAGTCAGTGAGGGCAAGGACAGATGTAACCATCTGCCCATTTTAAATAGGCCTCCTAATTACACCCCTGGCCTGTTGGGCAGAAGAATCATGAGGGAACAAATTAAAGACTCTGCTCCTACCACACTCTGCCTTCCATTCTCTGCCTTGGTCCCCTCCTGCCTGCTGGGTTGGGGACAGCTGGCCCCTGCTCTCCTCGCTAAACTGGTGCTGAGGGCAGGCGGCAGTCACTGAGGACATGGGCTTATTGCAGCAGGCATGGGTAACCCACAGCAAAGGAGACCTCCAAGCCCACAAGGAGGGTGATCCCAAGCCAGAGGCCTCCCAGACAAAGGGTTTGTAGGACTTTGCCCACGGGTTCAGGTTTAAGCGTAGTCTTAAAGTTCCAGGTGGAGGGTGGGAGGAGAGACAGTGCCAAACTGTGGATGATGATCCATTTGCATGCACCACATGCTCGTGTTTTAGAATGCACATCAAACAGGTCTCCCTTCTCCCTGTAGAAGGATCCTCTAGGTACTGGTCACCACACAGGGCCTTTACAGATCCCTCCTTCCTTACCTCACCACAATTTAGGAGTATTATTTTTATTCACTCTTGAGACACAGAAACAAAAGCAACTGGCCAAGATCTCAAAGATACAAAGAAATTAAGATGGGATGAGAACCCAGGTCCTCTAAACTCACAGTACCCAGGCTGTCTTCTCAGGAAAACCACCACAGCCTCTAGAATGCCTTGGTGCTCTATGGTTGTGTACATATTTCCTTATTTGACAGTGGTAAACAGAAAATTCCCTGGGGCTCCGAGCTGGGGACAGAGAAGACACCCACTCCTTCTGCTGGGAAAGCCAGGTTGCCAACACACAGTACCTGTGTGCCAGACTGGGGCAGTGTGTGAGTCTCTCACACAATTGGCTCTCTGCGGGAGAGGAGACAGATCTGTTTTAGAGTGTGTGCCATTTCCCATGGTGTCAATGCTCCCACCATGACTGGTTTCAAGCCACCAAGGTAATGCCACCAAGCACAGAGTTCGGAAGAGATACCACTCTAGCTCTCCAAAGTTGCACCAGCCAGCTCCAGCACATCATAAGCTCAGGGTGAGGAAAGTAGAAGCCTTCTTGTGGGTGGGCAACTGCCCCAGACTAGGATGGTCAGACAGATTCCTGGACACAGCTCAGGGCCCTTTACAGAGGAAAAGGGAAGTGTTCAGACCAGAAAACTTGAGTGGAGGGCCCAGACATGCCTGTCAGGCTCAACATACAGCCACTGCCACTCTGATCAATCAGGTCCAGCCAGTTGGGTGCCCTGCTGCTAGCAACAGCTCCTGATTTGGCAAATATTATGAGGCATGTTGCTAAGGATGGCCACCCAACTCCTGGAGGCTGAAAGACAGCTTGTAGGGGAAAGTTCCCAGCATTCCCACAGCCTGAGATGGGACAGCAAGACTCTTTCCACAGGGCCTCATGCAAGGGGATATGGGATGTAGGGTGCAC
>RJWM01006266.1:0-85603 GCA_004363535.1 Dasyprocta punctata | reverse complement strand
TAGCTTTTTTGGTCCATTTCCCAGGGACCACACCTCCTCCAGGTCCCTTGCTGGCAGACTGGTTGCCTTTCTCTCAGGACAGGCAGATATTATATTCGCTTTAGAAAATACCTTCTTTCCTCCACACCTCCTTGGCATTCAGATAGAGCATCTTATGGATGAAAGTGTTGTGCGAAGTATAAATCTTCAACCATGAAGATGAATCTGAAGAATAACCACTGTTAATTCTTGACTTGCAGAGGAGGAAACCGAGTCATGGGCAGATTAAGTGGACTCTATGATATGATTGGCAATGGCCTGGAAAAATTCATCTTGAAACTTAATCCCCAATGAAATAGTATTAAGGAATACTGCATTGAAGAGGTGAATAGTTTATGAGGACTCTGATTTCCTGGGTGGGACTGGTGTCTTTTACAAAGAAGGCTGAAGGAGCAAGCACATCCCTGTTATCTTCTTCCTGGTGAGGCCACAGGAAACCTGGCCCAGATACATACTCTGCTAGGAGTTTAATAGACTTCCTAGCCAACAGAACTGTAAGAAACAAATCTCTCTTGTTTACAAATCTCCAGGCAAAGATATTTTGCTGTAGCAGCAGGAGCACACTCTTTTACAAAAAGGAGCCAAGATTTGAACCAGTGTCCTAAGTCCAAACCAATGCTTTTCTACTTTGTAACACTGAAATCAGATCACACAGAGCAGACATTAAAAAAAAAAAAAAACCTTCAAAAACAAAACTGTTCCTCTCCATGACCAGAATTAGCAAGTTTCCATTGAACAAAATACTCCTGTGTCTCACATATGAGAAACCATCACTCACTCACTGGTACCAGGTCAAAGACAGATGCAGGAATCAGGCAATCAATCACCACCTTGGGCATAAATTATGAAGTCAGATAGGAAGCACGACCTAAAAACAGAGGAAGATCTAGTCAAGGCTTAATAACAGATGAAAGAGTTAACTGACCTATGCAAAAACTTGAAATGCACTGAGAGACTATAGAAGTGTAGAAAGTATCTCACTGTGTGTCTTACACCTCTCATGGTCCCTTCAGCAAGATGTGTCATCCCAACATGAGTCCCACGCAAAGTATTCCAATTAGTAAGAGACCTTAGGCATCTCAACACGTAAAATAAATTCAAATGATTGTGATTATATAACATGCCATATCGCCCTCCCAAATAAAAATTGAAAAAGAAAAATTCAGCTTTATAACTCTTGCTTAACTGCTCTCATAGACTAATCAGGAAACAGAATGATGCTATCT
This sequence comes from Dasyprocta punctata, assembly GCA_004363535.1. NCBI lineage: Eukaryota > Metazoa > Chordata > Mammalia > Rodentia > Dasyproctidae > Dasyprocta > Dasyprocta punctata. The sequence goes on along the minus strand of RJWM01006266.1, from coordinate 84,338 downwards.
CTTTCTCTAAACTTTTGAGTTGTTCCTTACTAGGGTTTTTTTCATCTTCTCAAAACCACAGAAAGAATAAAATAAGGTGATAATGGCAGAAAGCATCCGTTTCCAATATCCTCTGACTTGATGCACCTTTTTACCACTAGGCCAAATCATGTATGATTTCTACTTAAAAAATTATGGAATTACTACTGCTCATTGTTACAGACTCTCTTAGCAAAACACTGCTTTATTTGGGTTTCACAATATTTTTCTTAAATATATGACAGCATCTGTGTTAATTGATTACAGTTAGAATTTTACTTTGCCCAGAGAAAGATATTATTGCCTCTATATGAAAACAGACAAGGAGTTTTGGAGTTGACAAAGCTAGTTTTACTACAAAAGAAAAGCCAATTTCTGAGAGTGCTTACACCATACAAAATATTACGGGAAATCCTATTAGGATCTAAGTAGACAATGCGCTGTGTTATGAATACTAAGATTATTAGTCTTCAAGTTTGCATGCAAATAGTATAATCACTCACATTAATGCAGGGGTTACATAGAAAGCAATTGTGACAGCATTTATCATATTGCTCCTTGTCTATAAACAAAGAATTTGTATCTTTCTTCTCTACAGCATTGTCTTAAATGCCATTCAGTACTAGCCAGAAAAACTGAATCATAACAGTTTCAGAATGAGAATTAGCATTTAGATTGTTGCTAAGCATTCTAAGATGTGAAGGAAATAGTCTTTATCCTTTGTCTGGATGAAAGGAAGAGAGGGGCATTTTCCCAATGCCAGTGTTTACTGTTATGAAAAATTTGTTAGTAATTGTCTTCTTTTTAATTAGTATATGTCTGATTAATAATAATGGCATACACCTTGGGGAATTGGTACATAGACATTTCACATCTTAATCATATTTACTTTCCCTTGCTTATTTTAGTCTAAAATATACTCCATATTTAACACCTTTTATCTAATGACAGTGAATTAGTCAATGTGCTTACCTGTATCTTTTCAACAAATTGAAGCAATGGAGAGTCTATGCTTCTAAATTTAAAGACGTTTTTGTAACCTGAATGGATCTTGGTTGTTAGTGAAACTATGTATAATGAACTAAGGTAACTGCAAGGCCAAATATAATCTATTCTATCATTCTTAGAACAGATATGTTAGTTTCCTAGTCCTACAAGCAGCCTATTAAAGAAGTCTTCCAAGAAGAAAAATAGTACAATAAATCATGAATGTGGTCAATGATTGTTTACTAACTTATTCTACTTGAAAAAGAGGGTATTATATCAAGAATTGCTTTTCTTTTCACTGCCATTTGTTAGACATTTTGCTTGATAAAAAGAAAATGTCTTTTGTGTTCTGTGTCTGCAATTCTTTATAACACTGTAGCTACTCAAGTCAAATTAGTTGCCTAATTGAAGTTGGAAGAGATGGATGTGATTTAAATGGTCTAAAAATATATTATGGCATATATAAATTTTTCTTCTTCCTGAATTCCACATTTGTTTTTGTAATTGAACACTGCCAGAGGTCATATCAAGAAGATTTTATAATTCTTTCATGATCTGTTCACAGCATAGCTTCAATCTACAATAACCAATGGGAAAGTTGTTTTCCATTTCTTCTGTATTATTTTAAAGAAATGAAATATAAAGCATATTTTTTTGTCAGGATGGCTCTCATCTTTTCTTTCAGAGAAAGTTTCCTTTTCTGTCTGGATTTGCTCCATATACCTGTACTATAAAACTTACTCCTTCCCACTTTCTATGATAATTTAATCCCAAAAGACTCTCCTTAGCTTCTTCAATTAACCTCTCCATATTGGCTCTTATGCTCCCATCTTCCAGAAGACTCAGGTTATTCCTATTTTAAATAAACTTCTGCCAATTGTGCTCAGTTAATTTAGCAGTAAACTCTTTCTAACAAATCTAATGGCATTTTTCTGACTTATCTTGACCTATTCCTTTATTGAGATTTTTCTACCTTGATTTCTGTGATGATGAACAGTCTTAAGTTCTTTTCCTACTGTTCTTTTTTGATTGACTTCTTTTAATCCCTTAAGTATCTCACTTGTGTTTCTTGGGACTCTGTCTTTAGTTCTTCATCAATCTTTCTTTTGAGTCTTTTTATGACACAAATCACTATTTTCAGTACCCCTCCTGTATAAATGATTCCTGTGTTATTCACAGGAGATGGGACGCTAAACTTGTGGATTGCTCAGGCAATGAACCCACAACAGACCTATTCTAAGAACTTCTCCTACCATTGATTCATTCCACCCACGAGGACTCAGGATTCTTCGCTCCATTCTCTATGCTCTGGCTAATAGATGAGAAAGAGAGAGAGAGAATAAAGGATTATGCCAGAATTTTGTGTTTCCATTTGTCTTCATTTTTGTTTTTATACCCAGCTCAGAAGATGCACCTGTTATTTGGAGTCCAAATTGCATTGGCCATAACTCAGTGGCATGGTTACACTTATCCGGAATGGAGACCTGATGTAGGATCAAACAATGCCCAGAAGGAAATGGAAATGTGCTGTCTCTGCCAGGATCCACAGCTCCTATCACCAGTGCTGACTTACACTAACCAGTTTCTTCTTTCTCAAGTGCTCTACACCGTCAAGACGTGACTTTCCCATACTGTCCTCCAGCCCAACACCCTCACAATGAACTTAATCATAGATTTATATGCTTCATCATCAAAGGTGTTTAAAACCATCTAAGCCAGAAATTAATTCTCACGATTTCCACTTCCATCCTCCACCCAGAACAGCACATGAGCACGCATTTCCCTCACTCCTGCCTCTCTCTTTCTCTCACAGTGCTTTGCCATGTTTCTTCCCTCCTCCTCACTCTTCTTCCTAGTTCTTTAGTCTCTTCCTGTTGTTGTCTTTATTTCTCTCTCTTTTTCAAAATGACTTGCTATCTGCACAAATCTTTATTCATCCTACTGATTTCATTAATTCTTTGGCACCAAGCTAACAACTCACAGTAGCATTTAAGTCTTTCTTCTGGTTCATCTCAAGTGACAGTTCCTATCCTCTCACTTTTAGTTATTATGATATTTCTGTTTTTCTTATCATTCATCACTCTGGACATTGTGCTACTACTTTGTCAGTACAATACTTTTCTCTCTGGACACCTCACTTAATTTTCACCCTCAACTTTATTACAAGCTCCACTCCTACACTGATTTTGAAACATCATTGTGTCAGACAGGTGTGGTGGGACACACCTGTAATCCCAGCACGTGGGAGGCTGAGACAGGAGGATTGCCAAAAGTTCCAGGCCAGACTGGGCTACATAGCAAGTTCAAGGCCAACCCGAGCTACACAGTGAGACTCTTGTCTCAAAAAAAAAAACAACAACAACAAAAAAAAGACAGGAAGAAAGAAAACATCATCGTGACAAACTGCAGTGGATATTTATTGTGTAAAACACGTAATTTCTAAGTGAAATAATATTCAGTCATAAAGAAGAACAAAATAATGTTACTTATAGGAAAATGAATGGAACTGGAGACTGTCACATTAAGTGAAATAAGTTAGACTCTAAAAGTCAAATATTACATGTTTTCTTCCATATGAGCAATCTAAGGAAAAAAAGAGTGAGAGAGAGAGTCACTTGAAAGTGAAATGCAAGCTATTAGAAAAAAGGAAGGCAATCAAGTCAGGAGGAAAGAGGAAGGAGGGTGTTGGGCAATGATTAAACAATATCATATGCATATACAAATATGTCAAAATGAATTGCGCTATTCTGTAAAACTAATATGCACTAATAAAAAATTACATGATTTCAAGGATTTCCCAAAGCAGGCTCTCTACTGCCAAAACAAAAGAGTGAAAAAAAGGATCAACAGGACCTAATGACCAGGATCCAGGCTGGGAGCCAATGAAAAGGGACAATTTTGAGCCAAAGATAATGAGGTGAGTTTCATATACAATGAGGGTGAATATCAAAATCATTTGCATGCAGGTTAGAGTAATTGGGTAAAGAAATTACCCAAAGTGAACAAATAAAATGAGAACAAGACACAGATATAAAAAGAACTCTCAGAATAGTCAAGCAACAGGTCACTATTGATGTATAAGTAGTCAGTGAGCCACGTGAGCAACAATGAATGTCAAAATTCAAATTTTGAAAAGCAATTAGAATAAGAAACTTCCAGTGTGGACTACATGTCATAGTTTAAAAATGAGTACAGGGCCTTATGAAAAACACTGCAGAGATATCAAGAGGTAAGAACTCAGAGACAGTACAGCGTATCATTTGAAGGACCACTGTAAGAAGCAAAAGGACGGATTCAGTACTTGCTATACTTGAATACAGCCTTCTCCACCCTCTGCTCCCCAAATCTTCCCCTTTCTTCTCAGAACTCGTACTAGCATGAGAACCCTACCCCTTCTTCCCTACATCAACTTGTCATATGCGGGTTTCACAGAGTACCCACTTGTTGACTAGCCCCTGTGCCCTAAGTTCCCTACAGTTCAGCACTTCAAGGTGATCTAAGCATTTCGAGGAATTTATGTCTGCCCAGTTCAATGAGATTAGTTTCTCCAGTGCAGAAACTGTGCATTCAGTCATTCATTCATGCAACAGAGATGTATTTTTTAGTATGTACCAGACAATATTCTCGGTTTAGACAAAATAGAACTGAATAAATCCTACCCTTATAGAGTTTACTCCCTAGTCAGAGAAACAGAGAATCTGAGAGACTAAGAAGCATCATCGATGCAGCATTGGCATTGGGAGAGGCTGCTAGCGTTAGAGTAAAAGCACAACCTACAGAGCTGGATGACTTTCAATCCACATGGATGTTGGGCAAATCAATAATCTTGGGACTGATGACACTGAATGAATTTGAAGTTTCTAGTAGTAATTAAATGAGTATCTTCAGTGCTTAGTATGATAGTATCATACTCATAGTAAGTATAGGTTCTAGTTAAACAAATAAGTGCTTGTCTTAGTTACTCTCTCATTGTTAGGGCAAAATACCCAACATCAACAAATGAAAAGGGGAACATGTTCATTTTGACTTGTGGTACTACTCCATGTTTGGCTGGCTCCAAGGCAGAAATGGCGCAGCATAAGGGGCCAAGATGAGGACAGCTGCTCATTCCATGACAAGCAGGGAGCGGAGAGAGAAGGGAGGAGCTGGGGAGGAAGATATTCCCTCCTAGATCACTCTCCAGTGACCAAATCCAACTGGGCCCCCACCTCCTAACATAATTGTTCAAGGAATGAACCCAGCAATGAGTAGAACCCCCTCCTCCCACGCACATGCCACCATCCCAATCACCTTCCACACACGAGAATTTGGGGGACACTCCAGATCGATGACAAGACAGTGTTAAAGGACAAAGGAAAGCGGCAAGCAGGAAAGATGGGAGATTCTAGAATGTTAAATCAGGTAGCCAAGGCACTGGGTGATATTTGGGCAGAGAGAAGGAAGTTAGATAATAAATTAGTATTTGTATCCTAGGAGAGAACATTCTAGATAGAAGGAACTGTAAGTACAAAGCTTTAGGGCAAGAGTTTTCCTAGTGTTAAGGCTTAGCGAGAGCAGGAGTTGTATTAGATAAACCTGGGGGAATGGGCAAGGTACAGTAAAGAGCTGCTGGAAGGTTTGGGACTCAGGGCTATTAGCATGCTCACGGTCATTGATACACAGGTTCGCGCTGGCTGCTACACTGCCAATAGTTTGAAATGAGACAGGAAACCATTTGTGAGGCCAGTACAATATATCAGGTAAAAAAAAAAACACTGAAGGCTTTGACTAGAAAGGGAGTGGTGGAATGGAAATAAATGGCCAAATCTGAGATACACTTTGAAAGTAAAGCCATTAGGTGTTGATCTCAGATGAGATGTGGGGTGTGAGAAAAACAAATGGGTCAAGGGTTTTTTTTGCAACTTTAGCCTAAGCCATCCAGAAAAATAGAATCACAATTAGCTGAGATGAGAATAATTATAGGAAGGGAAGGTTGGAGAGGGAAATCAGGAATGTGGTTTTGGATATATTAAGTGTGAGATAGCAATTGCTCATCTAAGTTGAAATGCAAAGTACACTGTTGAGTTTATAGTTAAAAGGAAAATTCGATCTGAAAATATACACTTGGAAACTATCAGTGATAGATCACAATTAAAATCACAGGAATCTAGGAAGCGAAGCTCATTTAATGAGAGAAATGAAAGGAGAAAGAGACAGAGATAAAGACAGAGACAGAGGCAAAAACAGAGACAGAGAGACAAATGCCCACAAAGTGATATCCAAAATATTGAAAGTCTGTAGAAATCAGAGCTTAGCACAGGAGACTGGGAATGAGCAGCCACTGAAGCAGAAAGGAAACCAAAGGAATGTAATGTCCTGGAAGCCAAGTGACAAAAGCATTTCAAGAAGGAGGGAGTAATCTATTTACCATCTGATGGCAGTCGGTCAGTTAAGAAGACTGAGAGTTATGAGTTAAATTTAGCAACATAGATCACCAGTGAAGTTGAGAAGGCATTTCAACTGAAACTTGTGTGCAGAATCTTAAGGTAAAAAGACAAGAGAAAAGAGGAATCAGAGAGAGTACGTATAGTGTTTTTCAAGGTGTTTTTTTGTAAGGGTCACTGAAGAAAGAAGATGGTAGGTGAATAGATAAATAATTGAAGAAGTTAAATGCAATGGGAATAATTGAAGAGAAGTTTTATGCAAATGGGAAGATGAAGCAGCAAAACTAAAGCAAAGGAACAGTAACATTTACATCCATTTGATTCTGAAACCCATTTCTTCCCTTTGAATTAGACTTATTCATACTGCTCTTACTAATTTACTAAGTGTGATTACCAAAAATCGAGTTCCAAAGCAAATTTTTCCCTGGTTTTTCTGCCATGAAATTGCTAACACTCCCATGTGTTTGACAGGAAAGTTTGAAGTCCGATGAATGGATCTTTTCCAATAATATTACCTCTTCCCCTCACCTCATGTGATGACTGAGTTTCCCACTTCTACGGAAACTCATGTATGTGGAAAATGCCCATGTTCTCAGGCATGATTTAATACATTACTCTGTTTTGATTTTACTTTGCTACCCTGTGAGAACTCTAAAACAAGTCACACTATTGATATCACAAGTTTAAACTGTCTTTTCTCCTTTATTATTCTGGCACACCTACCTGTAGTATATAGCATCTACTGATTGCGCCTATAATGAAGACATGATTCCCAGCTCAACTGAACCGTCAGTCACACTGAGAAGTAAATTTCATTCATTCTTATTCAACAACTTTTCCCACAATTTTCACATCTCCCTCTCACCCTAAGTGTACCTACTCCACTCATGAAATTCAGGAAACTATATACTAGCACACATTCTTCTACATGGCACTAGTCATACAAAGGTCCTCGTCTTCAAGGATCTCACAGTACCATGAAAGGAAGGAAACAGGTTTAAAAGAGTAAGTAAAAAAAATGGGGCAGAGAAGGGATACAGACATAAACAAACATTGTTTTAAAAATTGCAATACAATTTGATTCATGTGGTAACAGGTACTAAATAAATAGAAGAATAACTGCATGGAGAAATCAGAAAAAAATGCAACAAGCAATGTGATTCTTGATTGGGGAGTTAAAGAAAAACTGCAAGTTTTACAAATTCTAGAAGATATTGGACAAGCCTGGGGATACAGCTCATTGATAGGGAATTGCTTCGCTATCTGAAGTGCTGGGTTTGATTGCTAGTACTGGAAAAAAAACTGGACAGAAGGTAATTGTAAGCATAAGGAATTCCTAGAGCAAACTAAGGAAGCATAAAATCTTTATTTTCTTATGAAATAAGCACTGAACTTAATGCTCATGAAATACATGATGTAAGCTAATGAATTTGAACAATTCCTTAAATACTTGGAAATCAACCAACATTTTTAAGAATGGGTAAAAGCATGTGTATGTCTCTTTAACAAGAATCGCTGAACTTGCCTGGCAAGGGTGAGGTCATGAGTTTGATTCCAGGTACCAAAAAAAAAAAGAGGACTACATTAAAGAATACTGAATCAGTGGACTAGCATAGGGAGCCAAATAAGCTCATGACAACTGATCTTGTGTGTGTGCTATTGGGTATTGAACCCCAGACCTTCACACAAAGCCACATTCCCAGGCCAGTTTTATTTTGAGACAGAAACTTGTTAAATTGCCCAGGCAGGACTTGACAGGCAACTCAGTTTTGACAAAAGTACTAACAACACCTGTTGGAGAAAGAAGAATATTTTTAATAAATGGAGCTAAAGGAATCAGATTTCCATATGCAGATGAATGGAGCTATCATTCACCAATTATGGAAATCAATTCAAAATGCATTGAAGACTTAATTGTAAGACCTACAACTGTAAAACTGCTAGAAGAAAATGTTTTTCAGGAAATTGAAGGGGGCAAGTGTTTTTTGAAAAAACTCTATAAAAGCATAGTAAAAAAAAGCAAGCATACACAAATGAGATATATTCCTTCCAACTGAAAAGCTTCTGCATAGCAGCAGAGTGAAAAGACAAAGTACAGAATGGGAGAAAATATTTAGAAACCAAACATCTGACAGGGCTTTGATATCCAGACTATATAAGAACTCCTAAACTACTTCAAAATACCAATAATCAATTAAAATATGGGCAATTGACCCAAATAAACATTTCTCAAAACAAAAAACAAAACAAACAAACAAACAAACCCCAAGTAGCCAACAAGAATATACAAAAATGATCAACATCACTAACCATCAGGGAAATGTAAATTCAAACCACAATGAAGGATCATATCCATCTGATAAAAGTGGTTATTTTTTAAAAAAAGTCAAAAGATAACAAATGCTGGCCAAGATGTAGAGAAAAGGAGTATAAACTAGTATAGTGATTAAGGGAGACATATGAAGTTTTCTCAAAAATTAAACATAAAAATACCATACAATGCAGTAATCTCACCGTTAGGTATATAGGAAAAGAAAGTGAAATTAGTATGTCCAAGAGGTATCTGAATTCCTACTTCTTTCAGCACAATTCACAACCACTAAGAAATGGGAACAACCCAAGTGTCTACCCACAGATGAATGGGTAAAACAACTGTTGTACTCAATGGAACATTGTGCTACATTGTTCAGTCTCATCATTTGCAGCAATATGGGTGGAGCTAAAGAATTACGTTAAGTGAAAAAAGCCAGCCACAAAAAGGCAAATTCTGGATCTTCTCACTCATTTGTGAAATCTCAGTTATTTCACAGAACTCTGTAATAGAATGGTGGTTACCCAACCATGGGAAGAGAAGAAAGGAGGAAGGGGTAGGACATGTTGGTCAAGAATTACTAAGTTAAATCAGAGCATTCTGGTATGTATTGAACAGTCCATTATTGCATATTTCAAAAGCTAGACCAAAGCATTCTGAATAATTTCTCCATATATGGGGGATTTAAACTTCAAGAGATAAATATATTTAGTTTAAACATTATACAATGTATACACGTATCAAATGGACGTGGTGGTATATATTTATAATCCCAGCACTGCAAAGGCTGATGCAAGAGGATCACCAGGAGGGCCAGCCTGGACTCCATAGTGAGTTCAAAGCCAGTTTGAGCTGCAAAGTGAGACTGTCTCAAAAGAAAAAAAGTATACTTGTATCAGAATGTTTTGTTTTGTATGTCAGTTAAAATAAGTTAAATTTATTAAGAATACAAAGAAAAGTACCAAAAGTTAGTTGAAGCATACCTTGGAGAAGAGGAGAGGCTCAGTGCATTCGAGTGGAAGCTTCATCAATCACCTCCAAAATAAATGATGAAGATCAAAACTCTAGCAATGTCATCAGGAAAAAAAAGAAGTAAGCTTTGTAAAATTTTTTGAAATTGTCTATTAATGGCTTAGATTTAGAAGGTTGTGATGGGAGAATAGCTAAGCATTACTGTGATACTTTTAGCTGTGTTAATTGTGTGATTGGTGGCCCATTAATTAAAACAATGAATGAACGCAGTAAGGTCTGAAACAGAAGGAATGCAAAAACAACGAACAGGTTAACCTGCAGCCGCTGTAAAACATCTGAGTACAGACATCCAGTGGAATTTGGATACATAGATCTCCAGCTCATGAGAAATATCAGGACAGGAGATATTTATGTAGATGTCATCAGGATGGAGGTAGAAGTTAAAGGTGGAACAGAGGACTAAATCCTTGGAGAGTGTGTCAAGTAAGAAAAAAAGAGCACTCTAGGAAAGAAGCATGAAAAACTACATGTTTTGAAGGCTGTTTGGGCTGTACCCAGAATACAGTCACTTTACTGTCTGCCCTCATCCCCTGTTTCTTCAATCTTATTAACCAGTAAAAGCTGACAAGCTTTAGCTCCTAAGTTTAAATCTTAAAATGTACTAGTCTCTGGCTTTTCTCCTTACAACTTCTTTTTTCCTTTTTCATATTCTTTTTTATTTTCAAAGAGTTTCAGGTGACTTTTCCCTCCAATTTCTCATCTATAATTACTGGTCAAAATGCCGAAGGAACTGCATAGCAGAAAATTCTTTCATCATTTGCTTGTAGAAATACCAGTGTATTTGAAGATTGCATGATTTTTGTCCATTCTCACCCATTTTGTTTTCCTAATGAGTACAAGTACTAGCACTTCAACCTTCCGAAGTAAGCTATGGTTTGTGGCAGGCAGCTCTGATCGTATTTAGCTAGTGGTGCTTTCTAAACCCAGCACACAGAACATCCCATGTTTGTGTACTGCATGGCCCTCAGACTTCCAATAACTAAACCAGTTTTCTTATTCCAAATTTTCTGAATGAATTTACTAGTGTCACAAGGGACATCATCACAAAAACTTCTGTTTTCCTTTTTTTTAAGCAGGACATACAAAGTTTGCACCCTTGAGCAAAAGACTCCAGTGTCAGTCCTAGTTACAGTGTGGCTTGATTGCAGCTATCACTTGGTTGAAACAAAGAGGCAAAATAATAATCCTCTGTAGTGAGATTTGGGACGCTCTGGATTTCATCTGAGTATATTACAGTGAAAAACAACACTTATTAAAGGATTAAAATGTTAATTGATCTGCATGATGCTTGAAAATAGCCAGAGAAAGTGGAAAATAAAACTACTCTTTCGATGCCCTGCGCATATATTTCAGTGCTCCTTTATGTACTTTTAGCTTACACCGTCAGCACTTAATGTACAGATAACTCTTTGTAAAACTGAAAGAGTTATAGAGTTATAATTTTTATAATTTCTCCTCACTAACCCTTTATATATTACCTTTAAAGTACTCAGTAAAATACAACCCAAGGATTTCTGCACTTCACAAACTTTATAGAAATTTCTTGGCTGGGGACTAAAACGCTGCCCTCCTTGAGACTGAATATAATAACTTCTGAATGATGTGAGCGATAAAATTATTCTTGTATACATTCACTCTTATTTCAAGGGTTTTAAAAATCATTACATAGTTTTAAGAATCTCAAAAATATTCTTTTTGTCCTTGTTGTTTTCAAACAGGTTTATTTAGCAGTTGAGACTGGCCTCAAACTCACTACGTAGCCCAGGTTGGTTTTGAACTCAGTTTCCCAAGTACAAGGATTACCAGGGTTCACCATGACTGTCTCTCAAAACTATGCTTTACATTTGAAATTGGATTCTCACTTTCACCAGTCTCCAGTCGACATAATTGTGTGTCGCTAGCAGAATAGCAATCTTCCTTTGTCTCCTGAGGTCGCAGACACACAGAAGCACTTCACTCAGAATACAGTCCTCAGGAATCCATTCGCCTTTGCTTACACACAAAATGGCTCATGATTCTAATTCTTTGTTTTTCCTTCAAGAAATAGTTTTTAAGCCTTGCTTTACCTTCACTCTCTGATCTTCTTTTGTGATTCAAACTTTTAAATGTTTTATGAATATTTCATTAATGGTTTCACCAATTCTACCCTGTAATGAAAAAGAGAAAAAAACTTTAAAATAATCCTACAGGCTGATAGAGCAAAATTATGTGGGACGGAGGGGTCTGGACTCCCTTACTTGTAAGTCGTTATGCACCACTCTGCTTGGTAACCACAGACTTCTCCACATAACTCCATGGTCCTTGCCAGAAGGATGGGGAGAACCATCATTGGCCAATTATTGCAGAACACAGGCTTGAACAACTCAAGACTAGGTTTCTATTTGCAGAACCCAGACTTTCAATATTATGTGACCTCAATTCCTTCTTGCCAGGATCCTGCCTTCCCTTCCAGGGGATACTGTTTCCTGCCTGTCCTAATCACCAACATTCCCTTCCTTCGTCAACAACTGTGCATCCTTCAGTTCCTGTGTCAGATGTCACAGGCCTCCAACACTGGCCTCCCACACTTCCTCTAGTTGCCTGGTGAACGTGAATGGGAACGTATCTCTCTCAGTCATGCCTAAGTGCTCAAATGACGAATGAATTTTTCTACCCCTGCTGCTCTCTAAACTTTGAGAAGTAACAAATGAACCATTAGCCATTTCATGATATTCAACTTGGGTGACCATGCTGGGGGACAGTCGCAATTTAATGACTTTTTAAAAATATATGGTTATGGGCTATACTGTATCCAGTTCTAGTACATTTTTCTACAATATTTTTGTTTTATCATGCCATTAATAATTTAGCATCCTTATTTTTATCATCAGATGATGTTAATTATTTTATTTCCACTATTGTTTTCTTATTTTTTAAATAAAGGTTATACAGTTAATATGATCTTTGACCCTGCCTTGGGGGTGCCAGCAGGGCCCTTGAATTACCCTCTCCCAACTGGTCACTAAGCATATGCTTGTCCGGGTTGGTTTGGGCATCTCCTGTACTTGTCACTATGGTCTATGTGTTAGTAAAGTTAGGGATTTTTTCTTTTCCTCTTTCAATCTGAAAACTGTACATAATGTATAAAACTAAAGACAAAATAATGGAAGATTAATTCTTGGTAATATAGAAAGGCCACTATTCCTAGTAAAACAATGATATGTATAGAAATACAATATCACAAAGATGTTATTTAATAATACCTAAATCAGGACAAACCATATAAGATTTTAGTTATAATAGCGACAGTACAGTCAAAATACATTTTAAAAATTACAAACTGAAAAAGCTGGGCACGGTAGTGCACACCTGTACTCCCGGAACTTGAGTGGCTGAGTCAAAAGAATTGTTGTGAGTTTGAGACCAGCTTGGGCTACAAAGTAGCTCAAGGCAAGTCTGAAATGTATAGTGAGACCATGTCTCAAAAAGATAATCGATCAATCAATAATTAAATATTAACGAGGGATAAGAGGAAGGAAGTTTTACTTTTGTAAGCAGGAGAGAACCACATTGAGCCAAAATAGGAATGAGTAAAAGATATCTTGAGACTCAGTATTTGAATTTGAGATTAGTGCCTTTCCAAACTTAAGTGGAAAAATGCTGTTTTAAAAAAGGTTTTGATTAACAATCCTTTTTTTTTTTTTTCTGGTACTGGGGATTGTACTCACAACCTTGCACCTGCCAGGCAGACCTAACAATCCTTCTTTTACTTTACTATTTCTGTGTCTGAATTGTCCTAAATGTTATATTATTTCTGGAGAAAATTAGCAAAGGTTTAATCATATCGAATGTTCATGAGAACAAAGATCATGGTGAGTTCACTGTTGTAGCTCTAGAGCCCAGAGCATTAGAAGTTCTCAATAAATATCACTATTCAAATAAAAAAAAAATAGGAGAGTGATCAATAAATACATAGTAATCATAATTACATATTGTATTAATTTAATGTATAACTGATTAACACAAATATCTTGTCATATTCATAGTGTGATACTTAAGAAAGATCTCAACTGGACAAAGTTTGTGGAATTTTGCAGTACTCTGTTACATTAAAATTGCTTGGTATTACCTACTGGTGGCAGGAATAACCAGTTCTTTCTGTACCACAATGTTAAATTGTTTTAGCATGTATACTCCCAGAAAAAAATACATCAGCTTCAAAACATTCTTTCTTAAAACTTTCTAGAAAATAGGAAATATAGTAAAATTAGCTTTTGTTTTCAACTAGTACATGTCACACAAATTTCTGATCCAATGCCTACGGTCCTTTCTACTACAAATTGAGGAATTGCCAACACTAATTAGCAAATAAAAATACACATCTAATAAGGCAACGAAAGGATATCCTGTAGTATAACAGCACTTTGAATTTTAACAGAGCAGTCAAAGATAAAAGAATAGTATGTACTCTCACAATTGATCATTATGTTCCATACCTTTCCTTATAAAACACCATGCTTGTAAAGTATTTGCTAAAGGCCATTTGATTTTCCCTACATATGAAAAACAGATCTAATTAAAGAGAGCATTTAATGTCTAATAAATCTCCTTCCTTTGCATGTTTTACATTTTGTGTATATTTCTACTTAGGTTTTGATTTCGAACCTTTGAAATTTTAAGTAATAAATGATTTTAAACAGTGTCATGTTCATTTAGAATGCACTAAAATAACCTATCCATTTAATCTAATTGTGTTAGTGCTCGAGATATATATTTATTTAAAAATAAATACAAATATCATGAAACCTCACTATAATTCTACCCATAGGTTCATACATGGAAGCATCTTATTTATAAGATGAAAATTAGGCACTATTTTCTAAACAGGAAATATTGAAAGAAAACTGTTTAATTTGGATTGAGATTCTATGATATAGATCGTATGATTATCCCAGTTTCATGTTGCATAGTAGATCTACAGATAACAAACTCACCCACTCAGGAACCTAATAATTAAATGAGTGAAACCTCGAAATTTGATAAATCTATGTGAGAAAAGTGTTTACATATTATTTGATTTTTCACATCAATTTGAGATTTCCTAGACGTAAGACAAGTACTTATATTAATATAGAGAAATATGGTCAAGAAAGGCAGAATCAAAATATAAAGGCAGTCTATCTTTCCATGATTCCAGCAACACAAAGACACCATGTTTAAAATAGGCAGTTAAAGAAGAATTTAACGGGAAGCTGTTCATAAAAATCATGGGCTGGCAACAGTAGGAAAATACCACTGGGAAGGATGTAGGCTTGTTCACTTGAATGAGGAAAGAGAGCTAGGCAGACAGGACTGCCTCACCTGACACAGCCAGCCCACCGTCACCTCACACAAGGGAAATAAAGAAAGAAATTTCTTACATTGGATGTTTTCACTCTCAGTGTTGGTCAAGTCCTTCCAGACATCAGAAAGCATGGAACCACGGGTACAGTTCATTATTAATCAGAGCAGGGTCCCGAAGAGGCCAAATGAATCTACAGGTTTGAGCAGAAGATGCCGAGCTCAGAAGAGACCTGAAAAAGACAATCCATCACAGGACCTCAGAAGTGGGTCAAGGAATGGTAGAGCATGCAGGGAAAAGCAGTAAGGTACCCACTAACCAGGAAAAATGCAGGAGAATGCATCACGCTCTCAGTGGACCATCACAGCAGGATATGAACAAGAAAGTGGTTGAAAGGTGACAGGAAGAAACACTGACCCAAAAGGCAATCAAAAAAAAAAAAAGAGTTTGCAATTGTGAGAAGCTACCAAGTATCAAGTATTGGATTAGAGCGTTGTTTTGATAATTGATACCATTAATTCTTACAACCTGTCCATGAGAACATTATGATGATAACAGTTTAAATATGTGGAAACTGCAACCCAGAGGGGAGCCAAACTCTCCATCCCCTGTTCTGAGTACACACATATATGTGTATATTACACTTAGTTTCTACCTAACTGTTTAACCATGAAAGCACAGAATTCTTTTTAGATTAAACCTACTCTGGTGGTGAATAAGAACCCTGGCCTGACAATTTTTCTGGCCTGAAAGGATTGGATCGAAGCTCCTTTCCCCTTTCCAGCAACTTCTGCAGCTCCTGTCTCCCCGGGATCCCCAGGGACAATGAATACACAGATTGGGCTGTTTAGCCAGCCAAGTCACCTTCTACACATCTCTCATTCTCCCGCTACACTCGGAGCTGGGGAAAGCAAGCCAGGCATAGAGCCTGACATTACGTATGGAATCCATTAGGCAATTCTACTTGGGCCTAAAAAATAATAACCCTACTTTTCTTCCAACTTAAAATTGCCCATTGCAATCCCATACTTTTTTTCAAAGCTATTTCCAGCAAGTTTACATTGTAGCCGTTGTAGCATACATTTATCTTATCAAATCCCTTTTATCTACAAAACTAATTTTATACTCTGTTGCTTTGGTTTTACAGTTTTCCTTAGAGCTCTCCCATACATAACCACAACACACTCTTGAGATTAAATAATAATAACAGCTAACATTTAGAGAAGGTCATGCCCTGGACTCAGGCTCAAGACATGGTTTATCTCGTGGAATCTTCCCAGTGGATCTATGAGGTAGGTACTATTATTAGCCCCATTTCTGCTCTAAGGCAAGGAGACTTAGTTTAAGCAGGTTTCCATTATTGGCACAGCGTGAAGTATCAAGATAAGCTCCCAGCCCAGGAATTCTGGCTCTGCAATCTGAATATTTAACCACTGCCCTCTGTTGCTCCCCGTCAGTTAGATAAAAACTGTTCCCCACTCCTCCACCCTGTTTCTCCCAAACAACTGGCAGAGATAAGAGAGTTGACTTTTTCTCTGTTTCTCAGATACATTCTCTTGTTCTTTTTTATTTCAACTTTATTTTTTTGCTGTAGTTGGTTTATTTGTTTAAATTTTATTGGTGCATTTTAGATACACATAATAATAATGTGCATTTTAGGGAATTTGTACCTGGACATGATATATATTGCTTTTATTTTCTCATTCCCCTCCCTTTAACCTCTTTCCCCCTCATTTACAAAAGCTTTGTTTCTATTTTTTCCTTCTAGTCTCTCTTTTTTTCTTGTCTCTTCCTTCCTTTTTCCCTCGCCTCCTCCTTTGTTCCCCTTTCCATTTCAACATTTTTTCCAATAGCTGTTATACATTTTGGTCCTTATTTACACTTCTGGTTCCTCACACCAGAGAAAAAATGCAGTGTTTAAAAATGTGTCTGATTTATTTCACTTAGGAGTACAGTCTCAGGTGCATCCATTTACCTAGAAATGTCTCTGTTGTTGTTTTTCTTTCTTTCTTTCTTTCTTTCTTTCTTTCTTTCTTTCTTTCTTTCTTTCTTTTATCCTTTCTATGTTAGCTTCCCCTATTCTTTTGTGTGGTTGCAAACACTGGGTCCAGAGGATGAATGAGACTCCAAGTACGGTGCACTGCCTTGGTGAATGCTTTAAACATGTTAGATCTCAAAACAGCCCACCCTGCAACATTCTGCCCTTGTTTCTTTCCTGTGTTTCTCCTCCTGATACCATCCATAGAAACCAGAAGTCCTCTTCCTCAAGACAGGTGATAGAAATTAAAAACATTAATCTTCCCCTACATTTCTGTGTAGGAGCTGGCTATAGAGAAACTCTCTGACCTAACTTTGTCTGAGAGTAGATCATTCCTAAAACCCTCTTCAAGAGTGGTCCAGCTCTTCTGGGAGGAAGGAATCCTACCCAAAGCAGCCAAGAAGGACTGAACAGACAAGCTAAGTTGGACTGTCCACCTCAATCTGTCACTATCAGATCATAACTTTTATTCAATTACATTTCTATACAGCTCCTCACTTTTCATCAAATCTAAGCATAAAAATAGTTTCCCCTGAGTTTCAGGTCTTCATTTCTGAAGGGCCTAGTGTCACATAAAACTTTTGTCAATAATTTTTTTATAATTTTTCTTCTTAGCTTGTCTTTTGTTATAGAAGTGTCTGGTGTAATCTTTATAACAGGGAGGAAATGTATAATAACTTTTTGCTCCTAAGCAAACAACTCTTCATTTTTCTCTCTAATTCGAATAGTATTAAACACTGACAGGTGTAACCTGGTTCTTCACAATAACCCCAGCCATACCAATTAGGAAATATATTATCAAGCCCTCAAGTTGTGGTCAGATTTCTTAATGCAACAAAACCACATCCCGCTAAATTATACATGCAGGCAAATACTACTTCATGAAGTGCTTTACCACTTCTAGTCTGGTAATCACCAGAGAAATAATAAATAATAAAATGTACACTCTCTGATGACTACATTAGTGACACGAAATTAATACCAAAGATATTTGTGTCCAAGAAGTACTAAAAAGACTGGTTTCAATATGGAAAAAATCAAACCTTCCTCAGTAATAATTAAAGAATTCTGTGTGGAATCTGAGACCTACAGGCAAAATCATATTATTTGAGTTTTCATTATAATAACGTTTTCACTATAATAATGTTTGAAATAGTTACTAACCAAGTTCAGATGTGAGAAAAAAATAGCTTCAGAAATATCAGACAAAAGAAAATGAAAGATTTGTGACATTCTCCAGAGAAGACACCAAAATGTAATAGTTTCACTTTAATATATATTGCAACATAAAGCATGTGTGTGTGTGTGTGTGTGTGTGTGTGTGTGTGTGTATCTCTTTTTTCTTTGCATCTATGATAATACACTCAGAAAGTGCTTTTGTTATTCTTTTCCCTCTATGGCACTGGCTAGGATTATTGTTTTTGATCTCTTGTTTTGTAATTGTGTCATTTTCAGCTCTTATCTCAAAGTCAGCACAAAATAATTGTTTTGTTCATTTCTTATGCTTTACCATATGTAATTAAGATAGGTACCTAACAGGCCAGTGGGGGCAGCTGGAGTTACTATGAAGTTGTTGACATCAATTTTGCAGCCAGTCTGACACCGATTCAAAATGCGTTTCAGGCTGATGAAAGGTAGTGGATTCACAGTCCTGAGACTGAAGTCCTCTGGTCCTTCACTGAACAGAGTGCCAAGGGAACTGCAATGTCCCATAAACTTGCTTCAGCGGTGAGGTGACATTCACCAGAAAGAGGCATGTTGGGTAGCAACAGCTGAAAAAATGGGATTATCAGAGAACCACACATCCCTTAGGTCTGAAAAATGTAGTTGAATTTTTTCTGTTGTTAAATGAGTCAAACCATCTGCATTGTATTTAATTCAGCAATAATTTCATGCTTCTTTACCATGTTTTCTTCTTTCTGAAAATGCCTAGCTTTTTCTAACATTTGACATTTCCTAGAAACACAAACTTGTCCTTATTCAGAACTCTTCACTAGGTTGCTATCCAAAATCAGGCAAATTTCTATGTCTCCATATGACAAGGCTAATATATTTATTAAATTACGGTTAAACCTCATGACTTATCAACTACAACCCAGGTCTGAAATTCAGAAATATGGTCACAGTTTTTTTATAAAGGAAAATGTACCTTGCCCCACAGATGCCATGAAAAATATTCCATTGTATTGAACAATATTTGCTGGATTTTAAAATATAATGGAGTTGGGTGTGGTGGCACACACCTGTAATCTCAGTACTTGGGAGGCTGAGGCAGAAGGATTGCCTTGAGTTTGAGGCCAGCCTGGGCCTTGAGTTCAAGGTCATCCTGAACTGCATAGCAAGACCCTGTCTCAAAAAACAAAAATAAATAAATAAATAAAATGGACATACTGAATTAAACATAAAGATAACTATAGGATGTTCAAAACTGGTTGTGGAGGTATACTCCAAAAGGTGTTATTTGTTCCCATTTACAAAGAATTCTGGCCATTTCTTGTCTCTTGATACATAATTGCAATTCAACAAGACAAAAACTAAGACAATGAGCCCCTGCTCCCAATGCAAGATAGTCATTTTAAGACTGAACTATAAGGAACAACATCAGAAAGGACAGCTATTGGAATTTGGTATAACAAATCTACCACAGTTCTTTATCATTCAGAAATATCCTCACTCCGTGGGTCACAGTATTTGCCTCAGAACAGACTTTTCCAGTTACACAAACCCCGCACTGAGATGAAACTAGAGGGGAAAAAATGTATAGCTCACCAACGTCGTCTTACTACTTGACAGATTTAAAACAGATCCAATAGCGTGGAAGGGGAGAATAAGCATTGCGAGACTCTTAAGGGTTCGCTCCACTGGACTCTCCCCAAAACTAGGGCTTAGGGTTTGGGAGCATTTGGATTCTTTGTGTAAGCCATTGTATGCTGTTTTTATTCTCTTCCCTGGTCTTAATTCCCTCCTACTCTAATTACCTAACTCATACACACCCACACCGACCCACACATAAAACAGGCACACACAGCTCAATCTGTCTGATTGTTTCCTATTTCCTCAAATTGTGGAAAACAATAGCCATCTGTCAGCGTGTTATGTGATCAAAGACTGCACGCTCAGGTTGCAGGAGACTTCAGCAGTCTCTCTTCTTGTGTCACTCAAAAGATAATGCTGATTCTTTTAAGCATCATTTGAAAAAAGATTATAAGAAAACCACCTACTTTACTCTTAACAAGCCAACATTTTTTTAGAATTATGTAAGCTTCTTTCAATGAATGCTGGCTAATTTCTAAACTAGGAATGAAAAACTCAAAAGTCTTGTTAACTTTGTTCTTTTTTTTTTTTTTTTGGCACCGGAAATCGAACTCACCACCCCACTCTTGCCAGGGAGGCTCTTTGCCACTGAGCTGTATCGCTTGGCTCATTAACTTTGTTCTTAAAGACGCAATGACAGCTAGTCTCAATAGTGAAATGGAAATAAATCTGTTTTTCCTTTCTGAAGAGTAATCATTTGTTTTTTATGGAGGTATTAAACACGTAAAGGAAAATGCATTTACTGATGAGCGGTCAGGCATCTCTTCCAATAAAAGTCTATCAAATGAAAGAGAAAAGATTAAAAAACAATTACTAAGGAGTGGTTATGTTGAAAAGAATAAAAAATGTGGAATGAAGCCGGTATTTGCACCAAGTCCAGAACATTCTCTTAGGTATTAACTGACCTCAACAACATGGTTATGATTTTGAGTCCATTGTCTGAGTTAAGAAAGACCAGTGTCCAAGTAGCACAGGCCTGCTGAACAGGAAACAGGTTTGGCATGCACGCTCTGTTTCCTCCGGTGTATTATGCACGTTACAGAAGACCATATATCTTAAAATCACAAAGATAATCTCAATTATTTCCTTTCGATCAAGCTGGGCAACTGAATGACTAAGAAGCAGCACTAAAGGCCAGGGATATAGCTCAGTGGCACTGTGCCTGCCTGGCAAGCATGAGGTCTTGAGTTTGATTCTCAGTAACCAAAAAGAAGAGGAAAAAGAAAGAGAGAGAGAGAGAAAGAGAGAGAGAGAGAGAGAGAGAGAGAGAGAGAGAGAAAGAGAGAGAGAGAGAGAGAGAGAGAGAGAGAGAGAGAGAGAGAGAGAAAGAAAGAAAGAAAGAAAGAAAGAAAGAAAGAAAGAAAGAAAGAAAGAAAGAAAAAACAGTACTGGGTGGAGGAAATCACCATGGAACCATGGACATCCCATCATATACAAGAAGCTTCCAACTAATCCCAAGCTTCAATTTCTTCAACTGCTAAGTGATAATAAGTTATTATTATTGCTTTTATTAGCTTTCCTTGCGTATGTCACAACTTTCCTGTGAGCACTAAAAATACATAAACACAAAGCATAACAAAATGCTCCATTTATTGAGCTCCCAAATAATAAATATAAGCAGAAAACTTCACAAGCATTATCTCAATTAACAATGGAAAGAAACTTTTGAGATGGGTACTACTGGCAGAACTTTGCCATGGAGGGTAGTATACCTCTGAGAATTGAAATTCCATAGTTTACAAAAGGGAAAGCAAGTTATTCTCAAGGATTTTAGGTGACATCTTGTACAAAGACTACCGGTGAGATTTACATAGTCATTAAATACAAACAAAGAAACTATTGTGCTTTCTTGGCCTCTCGGTTTTCAAATCATAATAGTGTTTGTTGATAATAATTGCACTCTGCTAAGAAAAATTTTCAAAGGGGAGCTGTAAATTAACAGTGTACCAAATCTCCAAAGTTAAGTCGAAAATGATGAACATTTAGAGAAAGAACTTTTTCCTTTCTTCAATAGAGCCCAAATTTTCATTTCCTTATACATTACTGCTCTTCTCTTCTTTGTCCTTGAATGTTGTTAATCATTATCTTCTCCCTATGATGCCACACCATTGTTTACCTAGAGTCAGAATGCTTAAAAATTAAAATCTGCAGTAGAGGTGATATTACACTGTCTAAGGTCCGTTCCTGCCTTTCAAAATCCATTTAAGGACATTTAATCTCTCTAATTCAGGAAAAGAGGCAAATAACTCCTTTGACCAAACTGCTGCCTAATTAGACCAAGAGCACTAAAAGTCATTCTCTCTTACTTCAAGCTAGTTCTGAAAAACACAAAGGTCTGTCTGTTTTGGATGATTTTCCCCTTAGGTAGATAATTGAAATGATGCTGGTTTGGCTGCTCAAGCACTGAAGTGTCATAGTGATGAGTGTCATAAGATAAATATAGGGATAGCTTACAAATATTTCTTTTTGCAATCTGGTATTGCATATGGATGCCTGGAATAAGTAATGTAAATTAAGTCTTCTCTAATTTACATTTAAACAGGGGCTTAAGAAGGATCAGGGAGCACCACTCTGCCTTGAAAAGCTACAGCCTAAAAAGAGTGACAGGGATTGTCATCAGTATTATAATTATTACCAAGTTCCAAAAAAAGACCCTTGTTAGGAATGGATCTATCTCTGCAGGGGATATCCAAGACTGCCGTGCTTGGATAAAATATGAATCAAGGACTAATGCCAAAAAGCCTAAATTACATTTTTAAAAGAGGACGTTACAGTAAAATAGTGATAAGCTGGATAATTATAGAGAATTTTATGTACGCTTTAGCATAATTAATGACATAAAGCACCAAAGTTTGGAACTCACAATCTGTCTATTTTAAATTATGCTTTGAAATTTACATATATCATTAGAATGAAAATAAATGTAGAATGGTAAGATTAATAGGTATAAACTAAGCATGGATTAGATATTGTCCATTGTGAGTCTTACAAAAGAAAGCAAGAATTGTTTTTCCTATTAAGTAGATTCTCATTAACTGTAGGGTATTTACTAAAACTAATATTAATATTATCTTAGTTAACTTTTCATATATAACAAATGCTAGATAAATAAACCCTGTATGAAATCTGGAATGTAATTTATAATAAATTTGTGCTAATGATATCCAATGTGCTTAGTTAAAATGGAAGTTTTATTGAGAATAAATGTTGCTCATTTACTTCAAAGGGAGTTACCAAATATGTGTAATTTAATAGTAATTTCAGAAATAAAATAATGCTACCTAACATAAGTAAGATTTACAAACTTCCTCATAAGAATGAAGTACACATTTTATACTTTTTTAAAAAATTATTTACTAGTTAAAAGAAAGAAAAGACTCAATAACTTCTTTGATAGTGTAGATTCGAATGAATAATTATTTAGGAAAACACACAGGTAGGCAGAAAAAATAAGTCCCAAAGATTTCCATACCCTATTCCTATGAGTATGTAACCTTGTTGCATATGCAAATAAACTCTACAGACTTAACTAAGGTTAGGGACTTCAAAACAAAGAAGATTATCAGTATCTTGGATTACCCAGATAGAATCTGTCTAATCACATGAGCCTTGAAAAGCATGAACTTTTTCCGGTAAAGTCAAAAGAAAGATAGATGAGGAAGCAGGAGAGAAGTGGCGGAAGAAGTCAGAGAGCTAGGTGTGAGGAGGAGCTGCCTCATCTTTGTTGTCTTTGAAGCTGAAGGTAACTGAGGCAGCTTCCCGGAGCTGTGGATGACTTCCGTCTAACAGCCTGAAAGGAGAGAGAAGCTCTGTCCCACAGCTGTGTAGATCTGAATTCTGCCAAGAAACAGAGTGGGCCTGAAGCACAGTCTCCCCCAAAGCTTCCTGGGTGGAACACCGCTCTGTGAGCACCTTGATTTTAGTGCATGACCTCTGGGCCAGCCTTCTAAACCACAGAAATGGGAGAGAATAATTCTATGTTGTTTCAAGCAACTACATATGTGAAAGTCTCTTAGAATTTCCATGCTTCTCCTGATACCTTCTTCATCTTTATGTCATTTACAACTGGTCTACCCAAGTCTTATAACTTTCATTTCCCCAAACACTTTAAAATTCAAGCGCTCTGCTACCACCACCTACATCCAAGCTGCCATCACTCAGCTTCCCAGCCTGGCAATCGCTTTCTACCTGGCCTCCTTACTTCTAATGTCGCCTTCCTCGGATCTTCTTTCTACCTTACAGGCACAGTCATCTTCTTCCTGTAACAGCAATCTGATAAACTCTCATCCTGTCGACTGTCTCAGGCTCTTTTTGTGTCACTCTTAGATTTGATGCTGACAAATACTTTGCTGACTTTGTCCTCTTATACCACTCTAAAGTTACAATGTAAATTGTCACTCCTGTAAATGCTGGAAGAAATCAGTGTAGAGGGTTCGCTAATTGTGGTTAAGTCTCTGAAACCAAGGAGTTCGAATCCAGAGTCTATACTTTCTGAACCTTTCTTTCTGTTACTTGAGTGCTGCGACCACCTTATTTGCACATCTTTTCCTGCTATGCACACCACGCTTCTCCCTATTTTTAGATAGTCATTTCTGATGCTTTATATAACCTGGAGTGTGACCAGCTTTCTGACACCCTAGCCTATGTCAGTTTTGTTTCTGTAGAGGCTGTCAAGGGATTCTCACTCCTCCATCACAAAGCTTATTGTGCAGTCAGTATCTCTCGGTGTATTTTTCCCATCAGTGCCACCTCTGCCACTGACATTGCATTAGCTGCTTTGCTCCAAGCAGGAGACTTGGCTGGTTCCCCTCACCACGGTGCCCTCCGTCCTCAGCATTACATGCAGTGGATAGTGCTTAATAAACACAGGATGAAAGATAGAAGTAGGAATGATTCCCTCTCGTAACCAGAGTGTCTCCGATTGACTGCCTGATCTCTTCATATGGTTCTATGCAAGTTACAAGTAGTTTCTGAAAATCATGGCTTTGATCTCCCACCTCAGAGGGAAAGTGAATGATACTTTTTCTCCAGCTTCAGTTTGACTCTCATGACTCAGCCCAGGTCCTGTGCTTACACCAATTAGCTCTAGTCAAAGAAGCCATGTCACATGGCCAATTTCAATGTCAGCACCTGTCTCAGAAAGAGAAATACTGTACTGTGTTAAAAAGGCACTTGTCTCACTGTCCACCACAGTGTCCAACTTCATCTTCATGATTAGAACTTGGAAAGTAGTCTAACCGAACTTAAATAAAATAGTGTCAATATAGTAACAATTACCAGAAGCAAAGCATGTTACTCAGTGGTTGAATGATGTTATTTTATCTCATGTGTAGGAAAATCTGGTAAGGTAAGTATCCTTATATATAACATTATTCCTTGTTTGCAGACAAGAAAACCAGGCTTAGAGCTTATGTGACTTATTCAGAATCACACAGTTAGAAAGTGGCAGACTGAATATTAAACTGTCTAATTTCAAAGTTTATGCTCAAAACTGCTATAAATCCTGTCTTAATAAGAAAACTATTTGAGTATATTTAACAAAACAAAATTTACTAGATGATTAGCTGTATCTGTGTACAGAGATAAAGGAAGAATACACACAGTAATTAAACACAGAGACTGTAATACAAACCTGGAAGGTTGGGAGGACCAGGAGGAGGAAAAGAAAGATGTATACAAAATACAGCAGGGGTAAATAAATGTAAATAAACAGGATTACGTGAAATTGTATCAACCACAGCTATGTGCACACAAACATACACATGCAAACACATAACAGATAAAGAAATTGAGGCCATTTCAATGGTTTGTTTGTTATACACTACTTCACCTGGAGGTTAAATAAAGTCTATCTCACAAAAAGACACAAAAGAATAAATGCATATATGGGATCAGAAAATCATGTTTAAATGCACTCATTTTAATTTTCAAACTTTTATTAGATCTCCAAAAGTCTTGTATTCTAAATTCACAGGAGAGAAATCGTTACAGGAGAAAGTACAAATTGAGTTTCACATGCTGACATTCTTTATTTTAGAGAGTTGGAAATTAAAGATAAAAGAAACTAATTTTCTATAAATCCTGGTACATTATCAAAATGGTACATTAAATTTTTCATATCAAATTATTTTACTATTTAGCACATTATAAAATTAAATGTGACAGCTCTGTTTTAAATGATTACAAAGCATGGAACTTGAATATAATTTAATAACAGAGTGCTGTACCATATTAAGTCAGTCTGATCAATTTCATAATACTAATACTGATGATGTAGAATACTGTTAAAACTGCATTAATACAGTTCTCTTTAAAGCATTTTTTTTCTCTGCTATTGGGCATATGACTAAATGGCTTAATTTATTCTCTAAACATTACCTGAACACTATTGGTTTTTGTAATTGTTTTTTGGATTATTTAATGATAAACCATTTCAAGATATATGTGGTGCATAATTAAACTATATTGCATGATTCTCAGGTATCTGAAACTGTTTCTGTAATTAATCCAGACAAGGATTAAATGGTGTTCTAACGGCTATTTTTCTAATTCTGACCTATTTAGAAGATGAGCTGAAAGGAGATTTTAAAATCTGAGGCATTTAAAAGAAATCTTATACCTACAAGTCAAGTTTTAAACACCTATGAAAGAACATTTTAAAAAGCCAATCTTTTCAAAATAATGTTATAATTCCATCATACATTTTAATATGACATAAGTGATAAAGACATTTTTTATTTGGACTCCATTCTATCAATTATTAGATATATTACACAGCCTTTATGTAACAGAAATACTCTTACGTACATTTAAAGCTGAAAGAATACAACATTCAATTATGCATTTATTCAACTGATCATCTTACCCCAAAATACCTCTAAGTAAATAAATAAATATATTTTGTTTTAATTAAAAAAATTAATAGTCAGTCAAGGAAAAAAAATGGAAGAACAGAGCAATGATTAGAGCTGTGTACTCACTCATACCATGCTACCCTGGTCAAACAATTCTGGTACAACTGCATGGCTCAGCTGAGGTACGGAACTCTGTGCTTGTCTCTCCCCTGTGCAAAGCCCTTTGCTTCCCCATTCCCTAATATCTCGCATGGACTCCTCTTTAACTCAGCAGCCTCCACAGTCATCTTAAAACCAACAAACATTGCAACAAGTTTCATTCTAAACATCCTTCCTGGCCAGCTGCAGTCAGTTCAGGCTTTTATGCCTTGATGATGTGAACTCGCATTGTATTGGGTGATACTATGTACCCCCAAGTCCTCATATACTTTTGACGAGGCTGAGTCTGGCCCTTGTGATCAGTTTGTTGTCTAGCACTGGGATTGGTGATGTGAGTGCTGCACCCGCCCAGGGGTGGAGC
Organism: Dasyprocta punctata; assembly: GCA_004363535.1. Classification (NCBI taxonomy): domain Eukaryota; kingdom Metazoa; phylum Chordata; class Mammalia; order Rodentia; family Dasyproctidae; genus Dasyprocta; species Dasyprocta punctata. Next base: position 57,021 of record RJWM01006266.1, on the reverse strand, counting down.
TGAGATACAGTGTAAAGGAGGCGGGTCTTCCTCTTGTTTGCTTCTGTGCTTCCATCCTCTCTCATTTTCCTTCTCTTGGATCATTCCCACAATAAATGTACTTAACTGTTTAAAATAATGATGACTTCTCCTTACATGCCTTTCTACTCACTTACTATTGCTTTTTAATGCCCTTTATAAAAACAATCCTCAATATGGTTGTCTTCTATCTCCATTGTCTCCTTCAACTCTTTCCTTCCATCTTTTTTTGCTTTCCTTTTTTTTTTACATCAAAGTTGTACATCCACTAGCTCAAATAGAAATCTTGTCAAGAAAAGATTATCTCATGTTACTCTCCTCAGTGGCAAGAAGTTTTAAATCATTTCACTGTATCATTTAATACTCCTTAAAAACTAAATCATGTCCCCTCTCTTTCTCAAATTTATATGTAGAAGTCCTAACCTGCAGTAACACAGAATGTGATTATATTTGGTGACAGGAAAAATGAAGTGATTAGGGGAGCATCCTAACCCAATGTAAAGTTTCATAAAAAGAGAAAATTTAGAGCCTGACACCAGAGGGGGAAGACTATGTAGAGACATGGAATAAGATAGCTATTTACAAGCTAAGGAGAGAGGCCTTGTAAGAAACCACATCTGTGGACATCTTGATCTTGGACTTGTAAACTCCAAAATTATGAGAAATAAGATTCTTTTCTTTAAGCCATTCAGCCTGTGGTACAGATGGTCTCCAATTAACAATGATTGAATGTATTAGTTAATTTCCTGTCCCTGGAACAAGATATTCAACACATGTAATTTAAAAGAAGAGAAATTTATTTTGGCTCATAGTTTCAGAGGGTTTCATTCATGGTTGACTGGTTCCTAGGTAGAAATGGCAAGATGAAAGAAAAGGTATGGGATGAGAGAGGTGCTCAAGTCATGGCACCCAGGAAGCAGAGAGAGAAGGTGAGTTGAAGTCAAAATTATACCTTTTCAGATCATGCCCCCAGTGATCCACCTTCTCTAATCAGACATTCAATAATGAATTCCTAACAGCACATTCAATAATGAATTCATCAATGGATTAATCCACGGTAGAGTGCAGAACTTCTATTATCTGATCACACCTCAAGAGCCACACCTCTGAGCACAATAGACTTTTGAAGGACGTTTTATGTCCAAACCAAGATAATTGATACAAAATAATTTTCAACTTTATGATGAGATTATCGGAATGTAATTCTATTGAAAATAGAAAAGCATCCCTACTTTGTCATGGCAGATGAAGCACGCAAATACAATATTCTTTTCTCCAAATAATACATACTTTGTTGTTTCTCAATTTTTCAGATTAGGCAGTATATATTGATTTCCTCCCATGGAAGATGAGAATAAGCATCATTTTCACTACTCCTCTACCCACACTCAAATACATGGGCAGCCATGCCACGCATTCTCACAATATACTCATTATGATTTACCTCTTTAGGAGACCATTGCTTTTAAGAGGCAGTATCATTTCATATAGCACTAAGGATGAAAAATTCTGCCAATCAAACAATGACACAAAACTTTCTTATCATAGACTTTTTGCTGAAAGAGTTCTTTCTGAATTAACAAGATATAGATTTTGTCATGTATCTTTCTAACTCAATATGAAAATACAAGCAAAATAAATACTTTAATGTATACCTATTTTTTTCTGAATTGAGAATCTGCTGTTGCAAGTCACATATTTTGCCTCAGAATCTTACTTTCCAGATTTTCATGTCCTGTCGTCCTTTGTACAATCAAAAATACTGATAGTAGCTGAGTGTGGTGGTGTACAGCTGCATAATCCTAACTTCTTGGGAGCCTGAGGCAGGAGAACCACAAGTTTAAATAAGGTCTGGGCTAGTTAGTAAGAACATTTCTCAAGATAAAATATTTTTATCAAGGGGGATATGGACAAAACTAAGTGGTAGAGCCCTTGCCTAACATGTGAAATCAATGAATTCAATTACCAATATCATAAAAACATAACAGAAGTTAATGGTGCAATTTTCATAATGGAATTTTTTAAGATATTAAAAGACTTTGGATTATAACAACTGACTAGATTTTTTTTCCCACTTTAAGAATATTAGTAAATACATATACTTTACTACCTCACTTCTTCCAGCATTGGTTTTCTAATATGCAAATATTATGTTGTACCACCAAATCAGTTACGGAACATCACTAGTATACCACCTGTATTGGTCAATTTTCCTGTGACTGGTACAAAATAGCCAACATCTGCAACTTTCAGAAGAGGTTTATTTTTAGCTCACAGTTTTAGAAGTTTCAGTCCATGGTTGGTTAACTCTAAGGTAGGAAAAACATGGTAGCAGACATGGTAGAGCAAAGTTGGTCAGTTCATAGTGATAGGGGAGCAGAATACAAGACAAGAACAATAGGGAGGAAGGAGCCAGGGCAATCCCTCAGGTCACAATTTCATGACCCACACAGACACACCAAGAATTGTGCTTTACTAGTCTCCTGGCTATGTCTCAAGCCAATCCAGTGGACAATCAAGGTTGAGCCTTACCTCAGGATATGGTGTTCATCCACTCTGAAGGATGCAGCAAAAAGCCACCATCTTGGAGAGAGAAGCCCCTGTTAGATACTGAACTACCTGTCAGCACTTTGTCCTTGAAATTCCAGCCTCTATAACTATGAGGAGTAAATTTCTATTTTTTATCAATGGCCCTGACTCTGATATTTTGTTATAGTAGCAATAATGAACAAAAACAATTGGTTTGTCATAATCATATCTACAGGGAAATTTGATGTGATGAGAAGTTAAACTTGAGCTTACAGAGATAACTTGATATAGTTTGTATATATGCTATCAGGCTAGTTGAGTCAAATAATGGCTACTGCTCATTATGCCAATTCCCTAAAAGTCACTAAAAGGTATTGCAGTATAAACAGGCACTGAATAGTTGTGCACTAAGAGGCTAAAGGAGCAACAGAATTGCAAATGTATGCAACCTGAAGCTAGCCTATGATACATGGAGGAAAAGACTATTCAAAATAGTCCTCTTTTCTTAGAATATACTCCACATCATGCCACAAGTAATGACATCAACAAATACTAAATAACATTTGCAATATGCTGGTACAATGAGAATATTATTGACGCACTGCTTGAAAGTTGTTGATTCAAGACATGTTCACAACTAGTTTCTGTCCAAGAAAATTTGAAATCTCTGGACATCTTGTTTCTTGTGTGAATAATAATAATAAAAAGGATTGGGAGAAATTTTTCCTTGAATTGGGCAAAAATCTAAAGCTTCATGTGGAATTGTCATTAATTGTGAAGATGAAGGCAAATTTTCTAAATCGAGAATAAAGGATTTTAATTATGTTAGAAGAAAGACTAATTATCTGTTTTTCACTCTAGAGAAAAAACATTATAAAATTGTTTTCATAGAAAAAGATGAGGTAGCATTACAGCTAAAACTACAAGAAAGCAATACAAGTGTGTCAGGCAATTAATATTTTATTTTTCTGAATTTTTGTAACATTTGCAGTATTTTGTGTTTGTAATTTTGTCCTGCATTTTACATTTTCTGTGAAATACTTTATCATTGTAAATAAACACCTACTCATGTTTAAATTTTGTAGCGTTCTCTTTTGAGTCTCCATAATTGTACTTGCTCTGGTCTTTCCTCAGTGAACCTGGAACTGTCCATCTGTGATTACTTTTCCCTTCCAGCACGCTGACCTCCTTGCATTCTTGGCAGAAGAGGTCCTCCTGGCTCAGCCTCTGCCTTGCAGTTCCCTTCTTGGCGTGCTCTCTCCAAACAGAGCAACATCATTCACTCTGCCCTTCTTCTGCCTGGTGCTCAGCACATCCAGGGAGACTTCACTCATCCTCCTCTAGAAATAGTCCCTCCTCCCAGACATAGGATTCCTAGTTAAAATGCACAGCACCTAGTTACATCTAATTTTGAGATAAACGACACATTTATTTTTAGGGTAATCAGGTCCCCCAAAAGGAAATATACTTGCAGCAAAAAAATCAGTTTATATTGTCGTTTTCAAATACAAGTTTAACCTAGTGTTGTAGCTAAAAAAAAAAGCAACGACAACTTGGTGATCCTACTCCTTAATTCCTGTCTCTCGCTCTGCTGCGTGGCACTTGGCACATGCAGTGTACTGCACAATTACCTTTTGTTACTGCCTCGCTCACCCACTAGAAGACAGCTTCATGAGGCCAGAGGTGTCTGCAGAGTTCGCTGTAGGACCCTACTTTGCCTGATCTGCTGCCTGGCCCATGGCAAGCCCTCAGTAGCTACTGATATGAAAAGTAGTTAAGACCTTCAAGATCTAAGATCTAAGCCATCTAACTTAAAACTTTTAAAAATATTTCTTAAATCTTGTGATTTTTTTTTTCTTGTCACCATTTCCATCCTCTTCAAAGTTCCAGGCTCTCACGCCTGTGTTCTGGCTGCTCTGCTTTGCTCCCAGCGGGGCTGTCTTGATGCCCACTCACTGTAACCGACTGTACTGATCACTCTGCAGCATGAACCTAGCCAAACCTCCCCTACCTGACCTGCTCAGCCGGACCCCACCTAGAGCAAACAACCCAGGCTCTGTGGCCTAATACTCACGGCCTCATGGTGGTCCCACCTGCCCCTCTGTTTCACCCCTGCCACCACCACCTGGGCTCCATCCTCTCCTTCCAGTAGCTCCTCACATCTCCATGTCAGTAGCAATGAGGCTACTTGCCCACACAATGCTCCTGACTCTTTTCTCTTCTAACTTTTTCACACTCCCGAGAACTTACGTGAGTTAGCAGCTGTCCTGCAGAAACCCTTCCTCCTTGACACTTGTAGGCTGAGCTATGTATTTTTTTCTGTTTCCATAGCACTCTACATAACTATGTCATTTTATAGTCTACAATATATTAATACCACTTAAATGTTTTCACACTATAATTCAAATACCTCAAATACAAAGACAGTGTGGTATCTAAGGCTCCATAATGACCAAGGATCCTGAGAAGGGTAATACAGCAATATTTGGTAGTTTTTTTTTTTTCCAAAGAAGAGGAAGCAAATCTGTAAACAAGTTTCACCTAGAAATGGCAGACACTTCAAGATCAGTGTGACGATGCAGTTCAGAAAATGGTCACAATGGCCTAACCGAAAGAGAGAGAATTGTCTAAGCAGTACAATCACAAGGATAATGTCTGATGGTCCATGAGGTTAAAACTGCTGAGATCTACGGTAAGAAACTGTGCAGAGGGGAAAATGTGAAGCAGGTGCTAAAATAATCAAGCTCAGTGAAAGTGAAACTGTGGAAATCCTAGACATTAGCATTTAGGGTTTGTGAGCTCCAGGGATGCTGGGCTTCAACTGCAGAGAAGCAGAGTGACAGCGGCTGGCTTGTGGGACAGAATCTGTCCATCAGAGACAAAGAACAGAAGAAGGGCCCGAACAGGCTAGACTTTTGTGGAATACATTTAGTAAAGGAATAGATGTGTCTTCTCACCAAATACATTTTAATTTTTCAAAATAAGTATAACTCCGGTCCATGTCTTTTCTTTCCTGCCCGTATTTCATAGTATTTCTTTAATCTCTCACAGAACAGAATTCCTTTACTTTCTGCAAAAAGCTATAATAGAGTCAAGGAGATAAAAAGGAAGAAAATGAATAAGGAAAAGACAACTCCGAAGCATACACAAGTGAAAGAGCAAAATAAAAGATAGATAATCAGAAACAAGGAGAGAGATAGGTTGTAAATGGGAAAAGGACCAAGAAACAGGGTGGGGCCAAAGAAACAGGACACAGAAAGAACTAAGCTGAGCCGTGTGTCTGTACCTGCCACGCGCAATGAGTGGATTCTTTACGTACCGCAAACACGTACTAATAATAAAAAGAGACAGAGAGAAAAGGAAGAGAAATCAACAAAGAAATACAAAGAATTACCTCCTGCAGTGCCTAGACAAGCTTTTATCTGCAGAGTGACCCATGGTCTATTTCTTCCCCTGCTTAGAAAGAAAGAGATTTCCAAGTGACTGAATGGCAGTTATCATTCACTTGTTGATTTATTTATTTTTTATTCACTAATTCATAAACATGCTACATGCACCAGAGTTACTGAGAAAGCTTTTAAAAATCGCATGGATTGCCGTTCTGCGCCCTGCTCCCAGCCACCGAGTGCTCCATCTCTTCACCCGACCAATCTCTCATCTATCCTACTGAAGATGAATTGTGGAGTGTAAATCTCATGACTTTGTGCTTGGAAACCACCTAGATATTATGTCACTTGTCATCATCCTTGTTTAGGAATTTCTACTCTAATTCATGCCAACCCCAAGTGTCTAGGAGCTTATAATGAAGTGCTTTCCCCAAATCCTAAACCCTCTTCACCTGAGGGAATCATGTGGAGAAAGTTCTTTTATGGGTGTCTCAGGAAACTGTGGTTGTCTGAAGAAGTCTTCCAACTCATAATTTCATGAAAACTTTTTTTAAAAACTGTAAATACGACTGGGCGTGGGGGCGCATGCCTGTAATCCCAGCACTCGGGAGGCTGAGGCAAGAGGATCATTGTGAATTTGAGACCAGCCTGGGCTACAAAGTGAGTTTAAGGCCAACCTGAACTGCACAGTGACACCCTGTCTCAAAAAAATAGGGCCGGGGATTTATCCCAGTGGTGTAAGCGCCTGCCTAGCAGGCGCAAAGTTGTGGGTTGGATCCCCTGTACCAAAAGAAAAAAAAGCAAATACACCACTAAGAAACACAGTTTTCCTCTTCTCTTTACTTCCCTTTTCTTCTGTTACTATATGTTAATAACTATTAATTAAGAAATCACATACAGTATTTCACCAGTCAGGAATCTCTTTTTTAAGTGCACTGCACATCTTAGTCCACTCTTTTACGCAACTTTTTTAATCCCACTAGACAGGCCCAAAAGTGGGGAACTTATTTCCATAAAAAAGCTCCTAAATTAAAATAACTTCATGGAAAAATATAATGCAAGACAGGTGTATCAAATGAAAGACATTGAACAGAAAGAGAAAACAATAATGTCCCCAGAGAGTCTGGGAATAAGGTCTAAGTCGTATTAGACGGAACCTTCAATCAGATTGCTGTTCAACCTAATTATGGCCTAAAATGTGCACATGTGAAATTAATATTCGGGATCCTGGTGATTTAAAAAGCAGCAATAGGCCCCCATTTAAATTCACAGATTTGTAACCCAACTTGTCCCATGAAACAACTAAGTACAATATGATATTGGTGCTCAAATTTCTGGAGAGAGAAAGCAGTGGCCACATTTTTAAAAAAAGAATTATGCACATGTAACTTGAATACAAAAGGGAAAAATTATGCCAGTACCAATGCAGGAAATACAAAGCTCCCATCCTTTTAGTCCCAAACCAAGTAGAAATCCTCACTCAGCACTTTAGGTCTATTAGAGATGTCACTGCACACAGACCATTGTCATATTCTTAGAACATTCTCTGAGCCTCCAGCTATTCTCATATCTGTCGTAGCTTTGCATGGTCAGAAGTGAACGTACTAAATTAAGGTTGAGACTTAGACTAGATTGCTTAAGTTCCACTGATAACACCTCATTTCCTCCTGTCGCTTTGTCCCAGGCTTACTCTTAAACACTGTCCAAGGACAAATCTCCTGGAGAAATAAGAAAAATGGTTGTGATCTCCCTAGCTCCACTCTGGTCCAAAGAAGCTGACTCTGGAGTCTAGTACTGCAGTCTCTGCTTTCCTGGGGTCTGAGTATCTCTGCCAGAGCATCACCTCCTCCTCTGGGTACTTCTGAGTAGAATTGCCCTCTCCACCCCACCCTGCCACGCACAGGAGGAAGCACCGTGGCACAGTAGGATGACCTAGGGTTTGGGGTCAAGCCTCGGCTCCATTACTCACTATAACCTTGTGACCCATCCAACTCTGAGTATCCTGAGCCTGTTTTTGCTGTTGTTGTTGTTTGCTATTTTTTTCTCCTTTTTTTTCTTCACGTAGGTAAATTACAACTCCAATTTACTTACAGAACCATGAGCATCAAATGAAGAAAGAACAAGAACCCCATATAAAATAGCTACTATAGGGGCTACCGAACAAGATGTGTTAGTGAATCTTATTTCATTACCACTCGTGCAGCACACACTTCACCAAGATCAATGCCAATGCCATGGAGGTCATGTTGTGCTAATGGTCTCCACTGGGGAGGTGGCAGAGCATTGAGTCAAGTTGTTTTGTTACCACAGCAACATCTGTCTGCTGCACCCTCCTGAGCCTTGTCTTGGATACACAACTCCTGCTTGCGGCCAGGCTCCAGCCACAGTGCCCTCCCCTCTGCTGGAACATTCTAGGTTCTGACTTTCATCAGGATCTTGCTGATGTATAGCTCTGGGTCTTCATAGAACTCTTTCTCCTTAGATCCCATTTAATAGGTGACCTTCTTGGAGTAGTTTTTATGACTGTATCTCTCTAAAGGAATTCGTTCTTTGTATTTTTCATCCCAGAATTCACCTGTTTTCTTAACACACACCAACCATAATCAACTTATCCATCTGGTTGTACAATATGAGGTCTCCCCTTGCTGATCTTTGGAACCCTTTGTATCCTATGTGCCTAGAAAAGTGTCTGACTCATGGCAAATATACAATAAATACAGTATCTGCTGTTTGAATGAATGTATGATCAAAGTGTCGCTATTCATTACAGTACCAGTTTTAAACCATGTTGCAGTACATTCTCATCCAATAAAGAAGAAAGTTATGGGGAAAAGTAAAAGAAATGTTGGTGCTAAGATGGGCTCTTAACACTCGGTAGATACTACGTGTCTTGACATTATTGCTAACTAAAAAATAATAATCTTAATTTTATCAGAGCACATAATAGCTTCCCTTCCATTTGTTTTGGTTTTTCAGTTGTGAAATGGATGTATGCTATGAAGATTAGATGAGTTGAAACATGTGAAATACTTGAAATAGGACCCTCGATATACTGAGACACAACAACTTTATCATTTTCAGAATAAGGTCTTCTGTAGACAGCAGCAAAGACATTTGAGTGAAATGACTAATTCTTCTCTCTGAAGCTGCAGATACAGAGCAGGGAGGCCCACCCACTCCATGCAACTTTGGCCACAACAGCCTCGCTGACATATGTAGGCCAAAGAAAAGTCTGTGACACTGATGAGTATAATAACAGTTAGTAGACTATGATTCTTATATTCCCTGACAAAATAAAAAATATGCTTCCACTAATATCTAGGGAAGATTTACCTCCCTGAAATGTTTTAAAGCAAACTGTTTTCATTAAAAACATGTATCAAAAAGTTATTTTAAATCCAAACAAAACAAAACATTTAATGATCTTTTGTTCAAATGGACACCAAAGCTTGTTAAATGGAACACATGCCCATTGAACTTGCGGTAATAATTAAGTCAGTAAGTCCCCAGATTTGTCTGTTATACTTTCCTTATTTTATTTATTAATTTCTTTAGCCCTTGGAATTGAACCCAGCTCCTTGTGCATACTAAATACACAATTGACCACTGAGATATATATTCAGGTCCCTGTTAAGCTTTCCCTTAAATAAAATGCACTTTAATACTCAGCTAGTAAGAGTTTTTAATATAATCCTACCACAAATTCAGGGTTTTGAATTGGCAATAAACACTATATGTCTTTTTATAAAGCTGAAAAGTCTTTTTTTTCAAATCCATGTTAGGAGAAAACTAAAAATAGCAAATGGCCCCATATTTATATCTCAGTAGTCAGAATACAAATAAACATCCTTGGTGAAAACACATCAGTGCTTCCAATTAAGGCAATATAATTGCATGCTTTGAAGTGGAACAATGGAAAAATCTGACAATTCATTGTATTAATATGAGACACAGACTTTAGAGACATATAAAAAATAACATTTAATCTTTGTAAGGCATCTGCTTCTATATACTTTTTGCATAACATTTATGTATTGTGTGTAAACACACACATTAGATAGATAAATAGATAGCTGGATAGGTAAACATATGTTAAAGAGCTAGATGAAATCTGGTTCAGCCCACTAATTCACTTTAGTAAGCCATTTCCCAGTTACTGCCGCAAGTTCCCTTCTCTCGTACAGGTTCACTGTTTTTCAGGCGACCGCACAAAAGCATTATATGCTAGTACTCAGTCAATTCCATTCCTCGGGGGCACATCACAAAATGACCAGATGTAATCAGTAAAGACAAAGTCTCATATTAACCAAAAAGTGGTGTAAAAGTCGACAGCAATGCTTTTTATACTTTGAGTATCTAAATCTTTTATTCATAAAATAAATATAATATACAGTTGGGGAAAAATGATAAGCCCACTCATAATCTTTTGTTAATCACTATTTAGAGTACAACACTGTTTCCCAAACTCTTTGTAAGATTATACAACACTTAGTAATCAGCCTTCAAGTTTTATTATTCTCTTTCTCTGAACCCTGAAATAATCTTAAAAAAGCTAAGCATGATTTGAAATTTTCTAAGTTAAGAATTACAGTTGCTGAGCCACAGATTTTTGCAAAAATAAGGTTTAAGAAAATTTCCTACTTGGAGTTAAAGCAAATGAGAAAAGGGCCATTTAAGGTTATGTATTAGGTGAATGAATAATCAGCATTCAATGTGATGCTCACAGATGGTTATTGTGGTGATTGTCACGTAGAAACTCCTTTGAAAGGTGGATGGTAGACCAGTAGCTCTATAAAATTATTAGCTTGTTTTGGTCTCTACCTGAAGATCAAGTGAAGCAGGCAGTCCCTTGGAAAAGCATAAAGTATTCATCACTATTGCTCTGGTCCCTTAACAAATACAGTAGTTACAATTAGGACAGTTTTGTTCTAACTTAACCTTCCAATTTCTGACACACTTGAAATACGTTCTTTTCCTACTTTCTTTTATAAGCTTTTTTCAGTTTAAAAGTGTCTTCAACTATTGTGTAGTGCATAAAATTAATTATGTGCAATATCTAAACCATCTTCCAACAAAATCGAAATCCCAAAAAATGCAAACTTGCTCCAGTGCTTCAAGTTGGAACAACTTTCTGTAATATAAAGTGTTCTGTGATAAAGTCGATGTCTTCATAATCTACACTGTTTTGTCATGAAATAGCCCATGTGGTCATGGAGATTTTTAGTGAAATTCAGTTCATTGAACACAAGGACATACTCGAATGATTTCTAAATATGGTACCAATGTGTATTTCATAAACTCCTTCTAGTATTCCTGATTACAGTTTCCAGCCTGATAGGAAGGAGTGCAACTGATATGCAAATGTATGCATTCAGCTCCCAGCCATTCATTTAAATCCTGAATTATTTTTTTTTTAAATTAGTAAGTGGTTTAGGGTTGGGCTGTAGAGTTCTGTTCTGACTTTTCTTTGTGTCCCCTCACATTCTGAATTTAAACAACTCTTTAACACAGATGGTTTGGTGCCCAGCTTTATACAGTCCACAAAGAAAAGAATCATTGTTTTAACCTTTAAATTGCTCACTTGCTTATGTCATATGCAGCTAGAAATGATATTAAAAAGAGTATTTAGTGACTATTTATTAAAAAGGAAAGATAAGGAAATTAAAGTTTACTAGAGAAAAGAATGAAGTCAGTATACAAACAATTCAGAAGAAATCATTGTTTAGTAAATGCCATTATAGTACCAGTAAAGCTCAGTATATTTATCATTCTGCCCATGATTCCACTGCCTAAGTTTTCAGGGGTTAAAAATCTTTGTGTTCCAGGCTCTGTGACATTAGGAAAATCATTCTCCCGCTCTTTGTAAATTCTGAAAGAACTCTGAAGTGTTGTGTTGGGCTTACAGTCAGGTATTTGAAAGCTTTGGTACTCCTGGGTGAAGCCATCTCAAATACTAAGATGGAATTAAAGCAGGAAAAAAAATAATAACACATTAACTTTTAATTCATTGTTGTCTTAGAACCAGAGGTGCTGAGAGTTTTGACAAAAGACCACTAAGAAAAACATGCTTGAAATATACTCCAAAGAAGAAGAAAGTAAACAATGAACCTCAAATAGTTCAAGGCAATACACACTTACTCTATGTAGGACCAAAAATAAAAGTCTAAAGAGAAACTAAAAAGCTTTGAGACCAGCCTTTAGGATGGTGAATATGAGAAGGGGAAGAATTTCTAGTTAAAGCCTTTCAAGATCCAACAGATTATACTTTTTGATGGCCAACAGTATCATTCTGACCTTGACTGCTGCTGTAGGAAATAGCGGGGCATTCAAATCTGGCCAAGCATTTGCTCCACGTCAGTCAGACACTGAGGATAATGATGGCCCAAGAATAGAAGGCCTTTTACTATATTCTTTGTTCTCTGTGGGAGGAAAATCTGAGAAAGATTTTCTATTATACCCCAAATAGTATTCTTTCTGTCTGTTCATAATAGTGGGAAAGGAAGAGGGTTATTAAACGAGGGGGAGTTTATCTAGGGAAATAGATTTTTAAAGAAACTTCAATGCATTTCATGTCAATATCGTCTTGGATTCTACTTTATCTGTTCTAACTTGTGTAATCCTAAAAATACAGAGGTAGGAATTATGTTTCTATTTGGTAGACATGCAAACGAGGGTAGTAGTAAGCCATGTGTCTGGACATTTCAGTGATATGGGTAAAATTTGCACTGTAATCTGTTGAGTCCAAAGCCCCATGTCTTTAATCACTATACTTTTCCACCCATCATTACATTTTAAGACTTGTGGGATCATCTCAGTGAGTCCTATCATTTGATCCATCATCTTTGGGGAAGTTATCATTCAGAATTTTCTGGTTCCACTGTGGGCTGTTGGAGATAGTTGAGCTCTAGGTTTTTATTAAGAATCCATCTACGAAGGACACTGGCTCTCAAGGCTGCACCCCGCCCCTCTACTAATTAGAATTCAAAAGATGAGAGACAAAAGTCATTTCATTCTGGTGGCAAAGACCCTGCTCTTCCCAGGGATTGGAATCAGACAACTCATCCAGCACTGGAAACATTTCACACTCCCTTTAACATAGCCATAAAAGAAATACCTCCATGCTCATAGATGAAGAACATCTTACTGATATAATTTCAAATGAGACTTGTGTCCTCTACTGAAAGATCAATGTTTTGCAGATTGTTTAATAACAACCATTTACCAAAACAACTAAAGAGGCCCACACTTACAATGGTGAAGATAAATGAAATGCTTACTATCCATCCATTTGTATATTATTTCAAGTGATAAAAACAAAATCAGGGGCTGGGAGTTGAGCTCAGTGGCTTAAGCACCTGCCTTCCAGATATGAGATTGAGAGTTCAAGCCCTGGTTTCACAAAAAAACAAAACAAACAAAACAAAACAAAACAAAACAAAACAAAAAAACCAAAAACGGTCATCCTGAAAGTAGATTCTTTGAGTCCTCTTTTTTTTTTTTTTTTTGGTACTGGGACTCAAACTCACAACCTGCACCTGCCAAGCAGGTGCTTAGGCCACTGAGCTAAATCCCCGGCCCTATTTTTTGAGACAGGGTCTCACTATGCAGTTCAGGGTGATCTTGAACTCACTTTGTAGCCCAGGGTAGTCTCGAACTCACAACAATCTTCCTTCCTCAGCCTCCTGAGTGCTGGGATTAAAAGCATGCACCACCACGCCTGGCTTGAGTTCTCATTTTAAATAGCAATGATTTACTTTTCTGTAAAATGATAAAATACTATCTTATAAAAATACCTCATTGCATAATAATATTAAAGATATAGTTTTTAAAAGTCAAATGCTGAATATCCTAGTTTTCAAAAATGAAATGATACATGAATCTTGAGAAAGTTTCTGCTTGAATTTAGTAAGATTAGCTGTTCACAGTGGAAATTCATTCAGTATAGCACTGGGGAGGCACCATTCATCACAAAGAATTGTACATTGCCCCTGCTAGACTGAAGCTTGGGACTTCTCGAGAATTTACTGATAGCTTTCATCTTCACACCTGCTCCTGTGCCAAGAAATCAGTTCTCCTGATGGCAGATACTAGAAGTTACTCACAATATCCCAATGAACAAAATACAAGAAATACATTCCCTTAAAATGTGTTCCTCTAATTTTTGAACTAAGTAATTTGTACCTTCTAGAAGTATATATATGGAAGTCTATTTCATGGTTTCTATCATCTTCAATATAACTATTTCTAACAAATTGTGAAAATACTGTGTTGTGTCAGAATTTCCTAACCCTTGCTCTTTTTAAAATTGCAATTTTTGTCTTCTAGCTCTATCATCAGTTATATTTTCAATAGCATATCAAATTGAACATGAGTATAATCTTGATTAATCCTCAAAATGGTCTGCAATGATAGATGCAATTGATTTTTCTGCAGATAAGATAAACTGAGGCTCCGAAGTTAAGGGCGACTAGATGACATTGCTAGGTATTGGCAGTGTGATGAATGTCTTTCAAATTCGATTTGAAAATCTATTTTGTTTTCATTTGTTTGTTTTGAGACAGGTTCTTGCTATTTAGTTCAGGCTGGTCTGGACTTGCTATGTAGCCCAGGCTGGCCTCGAGCTCATGGCAATCCTCTAGCCTCCGAGTGCTGGGATTATAGACTAGTACCACCACACTCAGCCGAAAATCTATTTTGCTATAGCAATAGAGAACTAACCTTTGAGTTGAAGAGAGAATAAGTAAATGCTTCTATTTCAATTAAATTTTCTTATAGGCATTTATCCTACATAAAGTTCTATCTATCTATCTATCTATCTATCTATCTATCTATCTATATGTATGTATGTATGTATTATCTATCTGTCTGTCTGTCTGCCTGTCTGCCTAAATCATTGGCCCACTGATGAACCCAGTTGAGCCCCTCTATAGAAATTTAAAGGACTGTAGTAAACTCTTATCAATTTTCTGAACCTGCACCACCATCACCATACTCATCACCAATATTTACATTTCTTTGCTTTTCTATCAGAGCCATGCTCTTGAATTATGGGCCAACTACAACTCTTGCTAAAATTAGTATGCTACTAGGTGAAGATGGGAAAGTATCACATTAATATCATTCTACAATCCAGTTGGAGCAGTTTGCTGGAGTTGTAGAGCAGATCCTTGAAGAACCAGATTACCTAGAACAAGAGCAAGTCAGTTTGATATTAGTGAGTGGAGAAGAGAAAGGTTTTGTGTTCATAAATTGGGGTCCCCTAAGATATGCACTCAAATTTTCAAGGCTGGTGAAAATATCCATTAAATGCACTCATGCACATTGCATTGTAGTCAGACAGATATTTTCACATTCCAGGGCATATGCAGCAGCTTGTCCTTGACAGAGTCCTTATAATAGCACCAGCCTTTCAGACCTACGGGGCTCCTGCTCATAGTGCCAACCATACATGGTTCTTCAGGACATTCTCATCTTTGTTTCCTTCAAGATCTACTCACGGTTACTTTTCTTTCCAACACTCAGGGGTGAAATGAGGTGGAAGTGGCAGCAAAAGATATATTTTTCACTTGTAAACAATAATTGCATATTTGTGGGTAAACAGTCACCTGAATATCAAAGGCAGATCCAGGATTAGTGCCAGGCATAATAGCTCATAATGCAACAGCACCTGGAATCACAAGCCACGCAGCAGAGTCTCCTCTCTGAGAATGCTTCCTCTTCCACCCTATACTTAAATAAAATTTAACAAAAAAAAAAAAAAAAAAAAAAAAAAAAAGAGGGTACTCATTTGGGAAAGCATTACTTTAAAATACATTATAATATCAATTTCAAGTGGGGCGTGAATTAACTTTCTTAAAGTAGTTTCCATTAAGTTCATCCTTATTTTCTCATAGATCAGCATCCCAAGGACAAGAAGCAAAGGTTATTCACTTTGAGAACACTACCGAAGCCATGAAATCTACTGTGTTCACTCGACGCTGATCAAACCAAGACAAATAAAGTTTTTACAAAGTCTTCATGTTAGCTTTTCACCTGGAAATAAGCATTTTGTATGATTTGTCTTCAAAGACTGCCAGCTCTCAAATGCTGTCTTTATGATCTAGAAATCTCATATAAAGGACTCTAAACATGAAAACAGATAAAAAATGAAAAAGTGCAATTAGAATAACAACTAAGGAGACTTGTTTAGGGTTTCCCTTAATGACAGAAATACAAAGTAAAGTAAAAGGAAACAACTTTTAATCTGCAACTTCATAATTATGTAAAATAAAATTGTGGTTGAAAGTATAAACTGGTGACTAGCTTTTTGCGGATAATTTATCAATGTGTGTCAAGAATGTACTGTACTTAAGGAAATTAACATAAGCATGAAGGGCAAAGCATACATAAATAATATTTATCAAAGCATTTCTCCCAACACTGGGAAATTAGAAATAATCTAATATGCAACAGTATAAGAAGAATTGTGCAAATGGAGTTACAGCTGCAAATTTCAAAATAAGAAAGAAATTAAACAATGGTAGTCAGATGAGGATAAGTGTTGAGCTGAAGTGAAAAATACAGAACTCCCTTTAAAAAAAAATATAGAGGTTCTTAAGTGACAGCGTTACTTAAGAAAAGAAAAATGTATCTATGTTAGAATAAAAATGTATAGAAAGAAGTGCAAAAACATTCTTTTTTTGAAGAATCTATATTTAAAATATTTAGAAATAAAGCTCATCATTCTCTTCACAAAATCCGTGACAGCTGTGAGGATTTCTCCATGAAAGTAAATAAGGTATTGGAAGAATAAAGCCTCCAGGATGATAAACATGGCCGAAATATAGGCAGCAACATTTCAACTGTAGAACACCAAAAGGGAAGAATAATTTATTAAAGAAATATTTTAAGTAAGAAAATGGTTTCTTTTCACAAACAGAACCCTTCAGAAAAA
Source organism: Dasyprocta punctata (assembly GCA_004363535.1). Lineage (NCBI taxonomy): Eukaryota > Metazoa > Chordata > Mammalia > Rodentia > Dasyproctidae > Dasyprocta > Dasyprocta punctata. Next base: position 40,155 of record RJWM01006266.1, on the reverse strand, counting down.
AAGTATCTCCCCTTGGCAAGGAAATGCTTGGCTGGGTGACTTGGAGTCAAGATTGGGTTGCAGACAAGGAGGAAAAGAGGAAAGAACAAAAGGGAAGAAGAAACAGGCAGGTCTGCAATGAATGATGCTTTTGGGAAAAGGAAATAAGGATAATTTATACACAAAGTTAAAGAAAAAAGGAAGAATAAACACGTGTAGCTCTATAAAACTTTCCTGAGATGACGTTCTAATATTTCCAATCTGCAGAAATATTTTGGTTGCTTCTAATCTGAAAGAAGTTCTATTGTTTTCCAGCCTCTCGGTATACTTTGGAAAGGAACCATGACCTGAGGTATTGTTGTCTTTGGAGATTAAGAGAAATGCAGTCCTCTGCTGTTCTTCTTCTGATCCCCTCCAATTATAACCAGTTGCAGACAGTTCCGTGTGGCCTTTGCAGCTTGGCGACTACTAAATAATTGGAGTTGAGATGTCAAATATTTCCCTAATGAGCTCAAGGTCCAAAGTAAACCCTGAACTGAATTTCACGAAAGCGAGGTATTTCAATGTGTCTGCTTCTGGAGATGAGTTAGAGCTGTTACGCCTCCAAAAAAACATGTACACGATTGCTTCGGGAAAAAAGAAAGAAAATGAGCATAAAGGAGAGAGGAATCTCTTTCAGTAATAGATTAAGAGGATTATCGCTTTCAAGTAGTTATTTCTATCACTTGGGTTTAGAGATTCAGCCCCAGAATTACTGATTCTGAATGTTTCTAATTCTGTTCATTTCTAGTTAAATGTAGAAAACTGGAGAAAGAAGGATCCTTTGGAAAAGAAAACAATATACCATAAGCCCTCCTCAGAAATGGCTACTGCATTGGTGGAGTTTTGCTATTTTTGACAAAGGAGTAGTTGGCACCCCTAAGTACAGATAAACACAGGTGTTGCTTCTAAACACAGCCAAGTGCCGGCCCCCGGAGGCTCCTCCAGGTTGCTGCCCATTCTGTCATGCAGAGGTGAAGGTAAACCCAGGAACATCATAACGCCCTGGCTGGGGAAATGTGACCGCAGCTCTCTACTTTTCTAAATAAGCAACTAGATGTGACCAAAGACATCAGTAACTCTTTAGCTCTCAAATTTTAAACAATAATATATTAAAGAAGGTCTATCATCAGCAAACAGGCAAGAATCTGACTTTTGGCGAAAAGCCTGTTTTGAGCTTCCTTGGAGTGGGAGAAATCAGCTTTCTGCTGGTTGATACGACCTTCAAATCATGATACTATTCCAGCAAGTAATTAGCATACTGCACAAGAATATAACTCTGTGTTGTCCCTCTTCATTGAAACGATCATTACAAGCAACCTGTGGATACTCTGAACACAGCAACTTGAATTATGTTTTGTTACACACAAGCTTTCCAATGCTTTGAAATAGTTTGCTGGCTTGGGAGCAGAATTGGTCTCACTGTTTGGAGTGGGGACACGTTTGTGCTTGTCCCTCCTATTGCTTTGGGGATTTTCCCAATGCAAGTCCTCTTGGAACTCAACTCTCCAGCTTTGCACAGATGTACTGTAACTGACTCTTTGTTTATGATCCTGTATCCAGCTTTTTTTTTTCAAAATGGGCGTAGACAGATTAGACACACTTCTAAGGGATCTATTGTGCATTGTGAACACTGCATGTTTAATTGCAAAAGGGGAAAAAAAAAACCCCAACAACCCAGCTGCTTAATTTATGGATATCAGCAACAGGGCCAGCAATTTCAACATGGAAAGTGGAACTCTCATCATTCATACAGTTGGCAAGAGTTGCTTCAGAATTTCAGACTGAACAAGAATCTCTTTGTTTTTCTCCAATTACTTTTTCAAACAAGTTAGCTGAGTGTTCATGGAAGGTGCTTGTTTTCCTAAGCAAAGTCCTCTATTTCACCAATGAACAGGTGCAATAGAGGGAGTGGCACTTAAGGCCTTAAACAACTGCCCCAAATCCATTAATACACCTTAACTTTATCCAAAAGCTCCACTTCTTGAATAGACGAATCCCAGCCTCTGCCCCCCCATTTCACTTTTATTTTTTTAGAGGAGTATCTTTCAAACCAACAATTGCAATTTTGATTTTTTGTCAGAATCAGCTGGCCCTGGAAATAAACACATTTCTCACATTTCTTCTCTAATGTATTACCTCATATAATTTTGACTCATTTCCTTCTTTACTTGGCCCTGAGCCACTAATATCATAGGGGCTCCTCAGTGCCTTCCAATGAAAATAAATTATGTGTTGAGGACAGTGCGGGCACGGCCCATGGCAACAACTCTGTTCTTGGCTCTACCTTATTTTTCTACCACCTCTCTTTCAGGCCTTTCCTTTGGTAGGTTGCATGCTCTCAACAACTATGTGCCTCATAGTCTGTGCAGAAGCTCATGAGACATCACCAATGCTTTTACGAAGTTGTCTCCAGAGTTCTAAGACTTTGGAACCTTCCTGAAATAAGACTACAGTGGAGCAAGAAGTAATCGTTAGCTTGGAAATTAAATTATCTTAGTGGAATCCAAAAAATGATGTGCTTTAATTGTGAAACTATTTTCAGAGGCAAGTAGTCTTACAGCGGAGTTTCACTCTATTGCAAACAGATAATCTTTAGCATGGAACAATGAAAGAAGAGTAAGTCATGAGAAATACCTGTTCAGCAGTAAGTAACAGGAATCAGAAAAGAAAATGCACACGCATGGAAAACGTTGATTTTAAAACAAAAATGTCAGTGTACAAAGATCCATTAAACAGAGGCATTCCATCCTAAATTATTCCACCAGAGCTCTTAAAATTCCCAAGTGCAATAGATTTTTGGTCACTAATAATTGAGTCTGGATTCATGCCCACAAATTAAAGATAACATGCTCCCATATCCTATTACTAATTCCTTTAACAAGGTTTCCTCTGAGTGTTTTTCACTTTTTAACCTTTTGGTTACTGAAATTACATTCACCAGAGTAGTTTCATAGCAGGCATTTCAATCTCATTTCTGTTCAAGTATTTAGGATGCAGCTGTTTAACTGGATGTCCTGAATCTACCACTTGCTTTAACGTTTTGCCAGTTTTGAGTGGTTACATTTGGATGTGTGATGAGAGGATAACACATGTCTGTATACATCAAGATGTGAATAAAATGACAACCTGATCATATATCCAGAAACCCTCTTAGGGAATTTCCACTCACACAGTTAGATAAGCCAGAGCCTAATTTTTTTGTTTGGTAAATTTGAAAAACCACAGCTTGGAAAGAAAGAAAATCATAGGGAGCACAGCCCTTCCCTTACCCATGGGGGCTTTGCCCCAAGATTCTGAGTGGATACCTGGAACTGTGGAGAGTAGCAAATTCTGTCTACTCTATGTCTTTTCCTACATACACACACTCATGATAAAGTTTAGCTTACAAATCAGGCAGAGTAAGAGATTAAGAATGTTAACTAATAAATTAGAAAATAATTGTAACAATACACTATGATAAAAGTTATGTGACTTTGGTCTTTCTTTCAAACTAACAGTACTCACCCTTCTTATGAGATTATACTACTTAGTGGAAGCATGTTCCAGCTTCTTTCTTGGCTTCTTTCTGAATTCCCAGCATAACTACCCTTGCATCTTGGAGTATTTCCCCTGTAAAATAAGGGTTACCTGAACACAAGCTCTGAGATCCCATCAAATTAGATCCAAGTCCAGGTGGGTATTATATGCAGCAGAATGGAGCAAGACACTAAATGATTTCATCTTGCTGCTCAGAATGGTGCAAAATTATAAATGGATGATTTTTTTATTTCTTGAATTTTCTATTTCATCTGCTTAGGCCGTGGTTGACCACAGTTAACTGAAAATATGGAAAGCATAGCTATGGCTAAAAGGGGGCGGCTATACTGACTTTAGTGGAAATGTATTTTGAATTTTCTTAGACTGGTCCTAGGTCAGATAACATGTTGGATTGTTTCTATTTGTGTAATTTCTTTTTACAGTTATCATCACTGTGCTGGGATCTGTGAGTCTTATTCTAGTTCTACCACTAATTATTTTTAGAAGTAAAGCAGGGTACAAGTTCTCAGGTGATTTGTTTCCTCACACACCGGATAAAAAGGATAAGTGACTTACATTCTTTACAGGATTGGTGTGAAGATTAAATGCTATCATAGAAGGGAAAGCTATTTAATAAAAGGATCATCAGAATATATAAGATCATTACTTATTCAAAACAGAAATTTGATTGTTGGACCATTAATGGCATAATGCCCATGAGATTTAAAGTTGAAATATGTACAGTTCTAACATGTTTGAGATGCAATTTTTCATTGGTCCTTAAGACAAGATTAAAAAAAATAGGCTTATCTAGTTGTAACATTTACTTATTTAGGAAATCTCTACTAAACCCTCATCATTTTCCATCCATTTTATTGTGGCTATTTACAAAAAACTTGATAAAGCATACAAACTTTCATGAATGGAGGTTAGAGTTCAATAAGGGAAGCTGGGTATTAAGCAGATAATCACACCAATAATTTTGTAATTGAAATCATGTCAAAGTTATGACTGAAGGACATTTTTTGAGAGTATGAAACAAGGCCTAGAATATATTTTAGATTTGTCTGAAGTTCTCCAGGGCTGACATTAAGCTGAAACCTCGGAGTGGGAGTTACCCAGTTAAAAACAAAAGGAAGCCTCAAGAGGAAGAAAAAAGGGAAGGGGCTCCGGACACATAGAAAATGAAGAGCAGGTGGAGCTGGTGACATTAGAAATGAAGGGAGCAGGAAGGCCACACAGGAACCTACAAGTCAGGGGCTTGGAATGATGGAAAAACCTTTAACATGGGCAGCAAGAATGCATTATAATAAATACAGACTTAGATTTGTTCTTATCAAATACAACATTTTATAAATGTATTGTTGCAATCATTTAATTCTAGTTTCTTTCACTCTGGACATGTGATTTTTGCACCTAGCTCTTTGGAGTCTTAAAATTTTCAGAGGTTGGACAATTTCAGGGAGAGGGTAAGGAAGGCTCCTTGCCAAAAGCTCTGCCTTTCTCCAATACACCCTGCTCTTGCTAGCAGCCTCAGCAAGCAGAGGGACATTCTGCTTTAATATATTACTTAAGGGTGCTTAAGGGTGGTTAGAAGAAAGGATTCCAAAACCCAGGAAGGACGGGGGGAGGAAGAGAGGGAAAGGGGCAGAGAGGGAGAGAAAGAAAGAGGGAGACACAGAGAGAGAGAGACAGAGAATGAATATTTTCTATGAGCGGTAAGGTTTGGACTTCATCCACATTTTCTTCTTTGTTGCCTAGAGGAGTTTGAGTTTTGTCTTCTGAGAGCTTATCACTGTTTTCTCTGCTGAAAGCTCGCCCACCAATCATCATGTTGTATCAGATCATTTGTCTTAAAGTGGGGCCCAACCTGCTAGTGCACAAGCCCTCAGGAAACCTGCAGTGCATCCAGAGACATGCCTCCTTGTGACTGTCCCTTTTATGGAAAGGAGAGAGCCTGCTTTTTCCACTGGGTGATGCTAGTTTGCCTTGACAGTGGTGCTACTTCCTCGGGCTCTTCTGTCTGAGGTTTTAAAACCTTCTTATTGCAGCTTTCAGGGTTTTGTTCAGGATCAACCATCCCCATGGTGTTCTGAGACCTGGGGAGAGAAGAATAGCAACTATGGCATGTATTGAGCACTAGAAAAAATCTGGGTGCTGAGTCTCCAACCTGAAAAAGCAGCACAGGCAACTGGTGGCTGGTGCAGAGGAAGTGAAAGGGACATGGCATTGTCCACCCTGGGCCATACTCTGCCCCTCAAATCAGCTGTACACAAAGGATGGAGTGTGGCAAATCTGTAAAATGTGATAAAGGAAGGTCCAGGATGAGGCTTCAATCCGAGAGCTCCCAAAAGGAGCCAGTGCTACTGACCCATTTATTATTCTCTATACGCTATCCTCATCCTTGGCAGAATGCTACTTTTCAACCTCTCTCTACCCAAAGCAGCAGGTCTCCAATCCGATGTCAGCTCACACCTCCATGAAACTGACAGATGTTATTGTACATTTTGTGGATAAATATTTTCAAAACTACCATTCCTAATCTTCACTTGTTAGGGGAGGAAATGCACTACATCCACATGGAGCAAGACGGTCTGTCGGTATGATTAGCAGAAACATCCAAATGGATCCTGCCAGCCACACCAGAATCATCAGTTTGATCTGAAACAGTGCAAGACCTGTTGCAAAATCCAACACATAGAAATACTTTTAAGATCTCAGTAAGCATATGACTAACTCACTTATGTGGCAGAGAGAGTTGTACTCACCAAATACTGCACAGGGGCCCCTACATTTTCCAGCCTCCTCTCAAGGTAATTTAGGGCCCCTGACTGTTTTGGCTGATGGCTATGAATTGAAGAGCTACTCCAGTCTGATCAGTCTGGGGAATCAGAACCTGGCTGGGTTGCCTGGATGCAGGTTGTCCTGCCAACACCTTCTATAGTGACCGGTTGCAATGCCATCTGCCTATGGTACCCACTGGGCTTTCTCTTGGCCAATCTAACTGTGTAGAAGGAGAAGGAAATGAAGACGAGTCTTCACTTACCCCTCCTGGCACCGGCTCTCCACTCACACACTCCTGTACTGCTCTGAGCTCTCTTATTTCTCCAGTGTGGCATGATGACTTCTGTCCTCTTCACCCTACTGAGCGGCACTCTCAAAGACTCGCCTGCGAGTGAGCTGAGAATGCCCAAGCATCACTTTTTTCTCTCCATGGAACAATTGTCATGAGGCATTGAAAACCAGTTCATTGTTCCTTATATTCTCTTTTCTCTGTGTCTGTATGATACTCTTAAATCAATTAACGAACAAGTATTTGCTGAGCAACTACTAATAGTAAAACTGTCTTATTCCCTTAGACTGTTTCCTTTATGCTTTTGCATTTAGACTTTTTGTAGCTAAATCCATCGAGTCCCTAAGGTTTAGTTTCCTAATCTGTGAAGTAGGAATAATAATATCCTTCCTTTCAGTTGCTAGAGAGGTAACATTTATAAAAGACTTTATGACAGAATCTGAAATGCACAGGAAGTGCAGTCAATCCCCTACTGCTCTTTCGGAGGAATAAAAACTACCCAAACAATTTCTAATTACTGAGTGCTCACTCCTCCAGAAATTTCAACTTATGCATTTGAACTAAATCTATTGTAATGGATATAAGAAATCACAAAAATTATATGTATATATCAATAAGGCACCATATGATGCTTTGAGAAATGTACACATTGTGGACCATTTAAATCAGATTAAACATGTCTGTTTGCACAAATATTTGTCATTTATTTATCATGAAAACCAACCAAAAGCCTTTCTTCTAGGTTTTGGGAATAAACGGTTTTCTGTCAGTGTCTATATTCACCTCTGTCTACAATAGCACACCAGAACTTGTTGCTCCTCGCTAGCTAACTTAGTATCCATTGATCAAGCTTTCCCCTTGCTTCCCTCCCCTTAACCCTCCCCAACCTCTGGTAACCACCATCCTACCCTGACTATAAGATCAAATATTTTAGATGACACATGCAAGTGAGATTGTGCAGTATTTCTCTCTTTGTGCTTGGCCTATTTTGCTCAATATAATGATCTCCAGTTCCATTCATGTTTTCTCAAATGACAAGATTTCCTTCTTCTTAATGGTTAAGTAGTATTCAGTTGTGCATATACACCACAGTTTCCTTAACCATCCATCAGTTGATGAACACTTTGGTATTTTCTAAGGGGCATTTCAAATAGAATATTCACATTTACCTTACAGTCATTAATTTAGATAATAATTCCTTACCTCCACTTTACTAAAAACTCCCAGCTGTCAAACAAGTCACTATTCAGGACAGGGATATAACTCTGCAGCACAGCACCTCTCTGGCAAGAGTGAGGTCCTGAGTTCAATCCCCAGTACAAAAAAAGTCACTATTCCTTTTCTTTTACTTTTTTTTTAAAGTCACTATTTCTGCTCCTAGTACCATTGCTAACCCAATCATCAAGGTTTGAAACTTGACATTATGTTTAATTCATCAAGATTTTCTGATACTAATTCAGTAAAACAGGAACTGAGAAATAATGTAAAGAATGGCAATTTCTCTGTCATTTCAAAATTGAATCAGATACAACTCTAATTTTAAATTTGGAAAACATAGTACAGATTCATCTAAGAGAAAGATTAGAGAAACTTGAAAGTTTAGCAAACAAAGCCTTTGCATTGTGCAACATAAAGTTATGGTCAGAGGGATAATGATGGATATGGAGAAAATGGAGAAATACAAAATCTGGGAGGGATGGAAGAGGATTTTAAATGGACTAGGAGAGTAAGGGACTGGGGCAGGGTGTGGGGTCTTGTGGTCAGAATAAGATAATGAAGTAGTAAACTTCTGGCACTGATTTAGGCCAGTTGTGAACATGGGAAAGGGTTTATTAAGAAGGAAAGGGTTTAAAATTAAAGTTTGGTTGTTATGTGTATTAGTTGCATGGAGATTGGAGATGGAGATGGGAGTATGGTGGAGAGGATGACTGTGAGATGAACTCAGTATCCACAGTAAGCAGGTGACTGATGGAATACAGATGATAATCACACGATTGTGCAAAAGGCCTGGCATTGAGGGTGTTTTGAGTAAAGGTGGCATAGTGTGAAAGAGGTGATTTGAGCTCTGGAAGGACACCGTCTGTGGGAGACTTCTGGGCCTTGACCTTTCTGTGAGGCTACTACTGGAACCTTGTCATCCACCATACCGGAGTGGCATATAATTAAAAATTGGAGGGATCCTTTCATGACACTTAGCTGCTGAAGTACCTCATTTTAGGAGTTTCTCATCTAGCAAGAGGATGTCAGCATGGATATCAAAAGCATATTAGAAAGTGTTCCAGTAAATTTGTGAGCTATTAAAATTATTTACCTTAAATAAATCTCTAGAGTCTTCTTCATCGCTTCTAACTTACACAGGTCACTAAGCAAGACTACCAGAGACCACCCACAAAGAAAGCTAAAAATTTTATTGGCCCAAACTTAGTCGTGTGGATAGCATCCAAAGATTTCCATCCCCCTAGATTTCAGAGGATTGTGAATTTATGTAAACCACCAACATTCTGAGGTTAGTGGTGCAAGGAATAAACAGAAAGCTGAACAGATAATTCAAGCTGTGTAGCAATTTGGAAAACGTAGTTCTATCTCAGATTAATAAAATGGAAATTGCACTTCTAGAACTATGTTACTTCCTGTTACTGCCAAATCTCTTTTGCATTTGTATGATCAAAAACTCATAATCCTATTGAATGCACACAAAATTGGATAATAAAGTTCTCCAAGTGTTATTGTTAGTATCTGCTCACCAATACCAAAACAGAGGGAAAGCTGTATGTGCAGAAGATAGTATAATATTATAAACTTTTGAATCTCTTACATTTTTTCAGTGTTGAAATGTATATTCAAATTAAGAATTGAAAAGTCATTTCTATCAGACAAAATAGGCTTGCCTATCATGTTAAAAAAAAAAAAAAGTAGCCAGGTTAGCCACTGAGTGTATGAGAAAAGTGGAAATTTGCGATTTGTACATTTTGCATCAAGACCTAAAGGAAAGTTTGGCAACAAAATTGATAATTGCCGTTAAATGTTGTTTTTCCTCTCTCTCTTTTTTTCTTTTCCTCTGCAACATTATGCTTCAGCTGTGAAACAAAGCATTATCATATACTAATGCCGTAAGAGGAGAGGATTGTGTAGATAGCAGTGTTAAGGGGAGGGACCAAGGCTGGTGGTGATTAACAGAACTGATAATACAGTATTGATTCCTATTTCCTCTCTCATCCCCAAATTGCCATAAGACAGACCACAAAGAAAATCCCAGAAGATACCAAGCACTATGAACATAAACTCTTTCATTGAATCCAAATGCAGCATATTAGAAGACTCTCAAGGGCAAACGTTTCCTTGAGAACATTAAATTGGTATAATACCAAGTGTATTTTTTATGAAATCTTAAAACAGTATGACTCAGAAATTCTGTGAAGTAGGATGTAAGTGAGGAGGGACAAGCCCTCTCCAAATCCAGCTGTATCTGCATTTCAAAATTACTTGAGCAGAAGAGAGGGTAAACTTGTCTCTTCCAAAGGGCATATAGTACTTTAAAAATGAAATGGTCTCATTCCATTTTGTTTTGTTTTGTTTCTGGACTTGGAATTTGAGACGTTCCCTCGATTTCAAATTGAACATGTCTGTCAGGCTGCAGATGGGAAGGGGGGAAAGGCGAAGTGGGCTGTGGGGACCGGTTTCTGTAATGTATCCCTTGTTCAACATTCCTGAATTATTTATGTGCCAGTTGCTTGCCACATGTTTATCATATAGATTATGCTTATACCTTTTAGACAATGAAGAAAAACAGATATAATTTCTTTTCCATCTCACTCTGGAGATGAAAGAAGATTTGTAATCATTAAAGACAGGTACCTGTGTCCTAAAATAGCGTAAGTAATGTTGAACCAAGGAAGCCAGCATGTCAGATGCTGCTGTTTACATTGTACTGTGCCACTCTTACTTTAGCACCTTTATTCATTTTAATTCTACTCCAAATTCACTACCGTTTGACTGTTTTTGGAGACAAGGTGCTGAGCACCCTGAATAATTCTTTCCTCTAACTCCAGCATATAGAAAGTTAAGTTTCATTCGGATTTCACCCATACAGATTATCCATCTGCAAAAGAAAAGTTGAAAAACAAGTTAAAATTTTTAAAAAAGCACTAGAACAGAAAGGAAAGAAGAGCAAGGCAATATGAGAGGAAAAATGAAAAAGAATAGAAAGAGACCTAGAGTGTTATAATATCCTACAGTAGTAAATTTTTAATCTTTTACTGGGACAGGCAATTCTTCTTTGTCAGACAGTGTCATGCTAATGCAACCTCCCAATAGCCTTGTGGCTTACACTGTCCCACAGAACTGCTCCTGGTTATGTACAGTTTTCTAGAAACCTGGGTGCACTGTGTTGTGGTTTTCTCTTATCAAGTAAAGGCCAGGTAATTAATGCCGTGGCATTTGTTTCCTTGCTTTCAAATTTATGTTCTGTTCTTTTGCCCTGTCTTTAAAAAGCATGAGTTTTGACACATGTTGGTACAAGAGAAATTCATCCATATAATGCTTATCTGGAGAAACGATTATATCCATTGGTTTTGTATTAAGGTAAACAGAAAGCTTCAAATACAAAATTACTTTGTTATTTGCTCTAAAAGTTTCCAAAATGTATCCTGGTTTTCACATAGGAAATTTCAAGGGAAAACAAGAGGATGCTTAAAAGTAACAGGAGAGAGACTTCAGTGATATTCGAAAGCCTACAATTATGAAAACTTCCCATTAGTATTCAGAAACCCTACTGGTTTTAAGTGAAGTTCCTTATGCAACTGAGACTGTGGCACTAAAACACAAGGGCCCAGGAGAAAGTAATTAAATAATACTGTATATGCTCCAGTGTGCACGAAAACGTTTGGCTAAGAATACGTACGCTTTCCTGACATTAGACTGTGATATTCCGTAGACCTACCATACGGCTCCATTATGTAGAAGGATCCACTAGAGAACTCCTGTTATGGAGCAGAGCTGAAATATCTGCCTCTTTTATGCAGGCAATATTCCATTTTAAAATGTTTTCCAATCTGGCTCAGAATAACCCCCTCTGTGAACCAAATGTGTTCCTTACCAAATATTCTCCATGGTTTTCCTCCAAGGACCAAGACAGCCTCCAGGTGTTAGTAATGACCTAATCATACAAAAGCCAGCATATTTATCTCCTCTTACCCCAAGAAAATGTGGCTATGCTTTCTTCTTAGTCTACTTTGCCCCAACAGCCTTCATACATCTGCTGATTATGTATTTGGAAATCTCTCCTTTTATCTCCCCAACAGATGCATGCTGTGATGAAAAACGCCGAAGCACACATCAGAAGCAATGATGGTTATCAGCCTAGCAGAGGCTGATAGACTTCCCCCAGTCCCGCCATGGAAGCGGTGGAATGCCAGAGAATGATTGGCTGGGGGCCTCTTCCACGTTGTCAGGAGCATTGGAAAAAGGCTGCAAGAGAATGATGAGAAAAAGCCTAGAGAATGGCAAATGCTTCACTGAAGCAATCTGTTACATTCCTCCTTGCGGAGCGGGATGCCTGCCCTGAGATGAGAGGAGAAGCAATGGGACTGCGACGCAGTGAAGGAAATAGAACCCGAGGAGAGCAGGACGGAAACAGAAGATTTATAGCATGTATCGTAACCACTCTAATATTTTGGGCTTCGCTTGAACTTAATCCAACTTCTATGTTACTGAAAATTTATTATTTCCCTTACGGATTTGTAGAAAACAGACAGCAAATGAGTAAGAGAAATGGAAAGAGACAGAAAGAAGAAGAAGAAGAAGAAGAAGAAGAAGAAGAAGAAGAAGAAGAAGAAGAAGAAGAAGAAGAAGAAGAAGAAGAAGAAGAAGAAGAAGAAGGAGAAGGAGAGACAAAAACTCGAGAGGTCTGTGAATCCAGTTCCTGTTTCTCCTGCTTTTGGCAGACCTAGTAAAACACTTAAAATCACCAGTAGATATTGGCTGATCCACACCATTTTGAGAGTGGCTATTCAAACCTTTTAGGGACAGACCTGGTCCTGGCTCCAGTCATTGGCCAAGTGCACTAATAGCACTTCAAGGACAATGGCCTTTCAATGACCATCAGTACCAGCGTTGCTAAATTGGCCAATTTCATGTGTCAGGAGGGCAGAAGACATACAATCACATAAGAAAAACACTTTAATCCAGTCATTATAAGGCAGAAACCGAACTGTGGCTATGGTGTTTATAGGTATAGCTGTAATTTTGGCTAACGTTCATTCAGTCAAGATTGTTTCCAGTCTACTAGAAAATGTTCCCAATAAGCTAGAATTACAACCCCAATATCTTTCTTTTATTATCTCAGGTTAACATGTGAAATAAAGGGTTTTTCTCAGCCATAGTTACTTTTACTGCCTAGAAAACCCGATGAATATCTCCCCCTCCACAACCAAATACACTTGTTTAATTTTTTATCTCTTTGCACACTGGCATAGCAACAAAATTGGTTTTGCATTTTTTTCTTTTCATTTACTTTTCTGCAGTTGATCACAGACCTTAAAAAGATGAGAAGATAGATTTCGGCTTCCGTTTTTGGTGGCAGGTTTCATTCATTAGTTTTCTTTCTGTTCTTTCCCTCATCCTTCAGTCTCCTCTCCTATTGCATCAGCTACATCTCTTGCCACAAGCTCACATAATTCCTGTCGTGCGCCTTTGCAGCATCTAATTTGTTATGATGTATTATGCATGCAAATGTAATTGCAAAGGAGGAGTTAAGCAGAATGACAGCTTAAAGAGGCACGTATTCTTTTTTATTCTGTCACTCCCAGAAAATAGCATAAAGAGATCTGAGACAACTAGATGTCCTGATGAAAACATTAGAATGTCAAGACATCAAATTAAACAATAGAACTGTCCTACTGAACCCTCATCATCCATTACATGCAATGGAAACCCAGAGCCAAGAGGAAAGCGCCATCAAGTTGAGGCAATTATTTGTCCTAAGATCTGCTTTTAATTTTTACATCATGAAAAATAAAACAAAAATTGTGCTTTTGGCAAAACACTTTTGGGTGAGAAATGTACAAACCTCCTTTGTTGCACTATATAATTACTTATTCTCAAACCACTTATTTTGTGAAAATGTGTATTAACAAAAATAGCACCCTAGAAGCTCACAAAATAAATCATAATGGAACTAATTAATGGTGCAATATTAAAAATTAAGAGATTTTGCTTTGATCCTATGTCTGAAGAGGAATACTATAATGTTATGGGAAATAATTTGCCCCTAATAAATCAAATATAAAGCACAGGATATCCATTAAAAGATAGCTAAGATTTGTTTCTTAAACTGTACTGCCATGAAGTAATCTCAGAATTAGTTGTTTAAATTGCTAACAGGAACTCTACAATGTAGTCTCACGTGAAATTAGTTTGTATAGAATAGACTGCAGATAATAAATATCAGTAATTATTAGAGGATGAAATAGGACCTTCTCTAAGTGACTCTTGACTGAAGCCTCTTTCTTTTCCTTGAACCCACCAATTTGTGTGCTCTTTATGTCCGAGGACCCAGAGATTCATGGAAGATGCTCACAAAATAGCAATTACTCTGGTGGAGAAAGGGATGATAGCTGTCTATCCAGGGAAGACTGGAAGGAAGAAACAGGACTGTTTTCGACAAATTGCTAGTGATATGGGCTAGACCCATTGTCCTGAAAGTTCATTCTTTTGTGGTTGCAATTTAGATACCCATGGGCACTCCAAGAGGAAGAGAAAGTGCTTCCCCAATATGGCATAACATGTCAAGAAGAACAGTCCTCTTAGGATGGGTGGAAAAGTAGAAATCTCTGCCTAAAACTGGGGCTCATTAGAATTCTAAGAAGCTGAGATTCAAGCCCAAAGCTTTGTTCCTTTCTTTCTTTGCGTAAATTTTGCTTACTTATTTGTAATTTGAGACAAGGAGACTGTCATATATTCATTATCAATCTTGTTGCTAGAATGGCATGACACTTTTCTATTTAGAAAAGTGTAAATATCTGTAGGTTTCTTGGGCAAGATCTAGAAATGTCCTAACAATACATTTTTCTTTCCTTCTGTTCACCTGCTTAGCTGGTGACCTGCTTGACCGTCCTGAGGTGGGCATGAACACAAGACTGGAGCCAACTGAGGTAACAGCGTGTACTTACACCACTCCTGCTGCTATGATTACGTGATTGAGCGCACCAGAGTCCCCAGTTCCTTAGTTCATGAACTCTCAGAAATTTCTTCTCAACTTATTTACTCTCATCATTTATGGAATAAAACCTATTCTGCTGCACCATTTTAAAGAAGATTGACTTCCTCAATGCGACAAGTTCCAGTAATGTTGGATCTTTCTTTGTGACCTCAGTTAGCTTTGAGGAAATGGCAGTTCAGGCAATATTGCAGTGCTGTTTACCTCTGTCTGCCTATTTAGGAAGAGAAATAATACTAAACTGCACTGGGTTGGGATACAATAGAATAAAGACATGATCTCCTAGATGCTTTGGGACCTATTGTCTTGCATGAAAAAGGAACATCTGGTCTACTTGTTGTGTGACAACCTTGTCTCCTCCTAAACTCAGAGCAACCTTTGACCCAAATTAAAGACATCAGAATCTAAACTACAGACATAGTGCCTTAAAGCTGAAGAGATGGCAACTGTTCTGGCCAGCAGGATAGCTCATCAGAAAACATCACTGAGAGAAAGCACAGCTGAGCAGGATTGTAAAATTGTCTTTATTTCCCTCTTGGGCTCTGTTCTCAGTAGGTCTACCACGCTGGTCCCAGCTCTATCACAGCAACCTTGCTAGCAAGTTCTAGGAATATCCTCATGAAAAGAAAGAGCCTTGAGAAAGAATAACACCTAAAAACGTACCAGTGCTAGTATCCACAAACCTCTTAATGTCAGTCCTTCCATGAACTGGCCTGCTCCTATATCTCTGCTATCAACAGAGCTCCTTACTCCCCACTCTAAGCTTTAATAATGACTAAACACTAAATGAACTGCAGCTTTGCTTACACTGTTTCCTCTGCCTGGAACACAGTCCCTTTACCCACTATCATCTCCTTTTCCTCGGCAAATCATTTCTAAGATATTTCCTCTACTGGCCAACTGAGAATTTGCTGTGCTCTGCAAGCATTCATCAAAGCCTCTGCCACACCACCTGAAAATGTTATGGCTAATATTTGGATGTCCCCACAAAGCCTCATTCACTCATATGTAGGGCTTTCGGGGACATGATTGGATCTGGGGGGTGTGAAACTCATCTGTGGATTAGGTGGTCACTCGTGACTTGTTTCTTGCACTGGCTTTGCCCACTATGAGTTATTAGTACACACACTCTCCATTTTTCCCACAGACAAAAGTGTTCCCAAATATCACCAAATGTCCCAGTGAGGAACACTGGGAGAACCACTGCCCTAATCTGTTGCCCAGTACTGACAACAATTCTGGAGCATATTTGTCATTTGCATATCATTATCAGAAAGATGGTCAAGGTTTTTAAATTCAATCACAGTAAAGCTAAAAGGCAATGAGCACTTCTCTACAGCTCCTTTTGTATCACTGAATATAGGTGAATGTTTCCAAAGTCGATGAATTCTGATTTTTAATAGATTCTAGTCTTCTGTTTCCTAACTTTCATTGTTTTTAATTATTTTATTACTCATAGAAATGGTATTTAAGACAAAAAAATCTTTTCTTTCCCAGTGCTCCTAACATAATTCCTTCCATTCTCAAACTAACTGCAGATTTGGGAGATACCCTGAGAAGTGAAGCAAGACCTTGAATTACATATGGTCATTTGCCCACTTGGCGACATTAGACAAGTTACTTATCTGATATCTCAAAGGACTGTTGTTTGTAAGGGAATTGTTGACAGTATGTTTTTAAGTGGACTGGCACGTACTATGTATTCAACAGATAGCTCTGATACAATTAAAGTGTCTTTTGTGGTCATTAAATCCTCCTCAAAGAGGACAAGGAATTGCCCAAAGACCTCAAAAGACGCCCTACAATGCTAGAATCTCAGTATCTTGACTCCCACCCCATTAGGCGTCCAGGAATATGATACAGGGAAAAGAAAAAGAAGTCAGACAAAAACAGTAGAAAAAAGTATTAAAAGCCCACCTACGACTATTCTAGAGAAGGAGAAAAGTAAAGGCAAAACAAAGTTTAGAAAATGTTGTCTCATCTGTCCATGAATAAATGAATTAAAAGTGACTATTCTAAATCCTACTACCTGGTGTTGATGTGAAGTTCAAAAATTACAAACCTCTGTAAGAGCGTGGGTAGTTTTGATGTTTAATCCATTTCAGTTATAAGGATTCTTTCACTAATTTTAGTGTGAAGGAGAAGTTCTTTCTTTAATAAACAGCACTTGGACATCCTTTTGAACAGCCACCTTTAAGAATATTCATCACCTGCCTTGTTAGACCGAGAGGCCGTCCTATGCTGGGAGGCAAATTGGTGAACTGTGTGACTTCTCAAAATCCTTTTCTTAGCTCTCTGATTTTAGCTCTTTGATTTTGCTATTTATGATCTTCCAGGGAAGAAGAATGGAGTTGATTTATTCACATTAAGTCCTTGATACATTTTGAATAAGGAATAGAGAAGGGGTTTGAGTGACTCCTGACTCATCTGAAGGTCTGTGACCCATGAACTGCATTGAGGCTTTCTTTTCAACCTCTCTTTAGGATATTCCCAGCCTACTCAAGCACTTCAGCCTCCTATCCTTTGGAGGAAGATTTCATTTCTACTATTTATGGAATGAATCTGCCTGTTGCCAAACACCCCTATACTTCCCTAGCGAATAGGTATTTCTAATAAGTAAGTGCAGTAGTGGGACTTGAACTTCTTCGTGAATATCTCAAAGCTCATCGAACATCTTTGATCTCAGCATGTAAAGCACCTAGCACAGGTAACACTGCCCTCTGAACTGAGTTTGCTCACTTTTTTCAGAGTCCATCTATACTTGTCACGTCAGAGCTCCGCTCAACAATGTGCTGCGAAGGAAGGGCTTGTCTACATCTCGAGTGGCCGTTTCATATCTCCTGCTCTAAACTCCACAGGCACCCTGCTGTCCACAAACATTCCTTTTTTATTCCTTGAAGAAAAGCAACTGTGCTTTGATTGCAGTCATTGCTTCAGAAAGGCTACTTCTTACAATTTAAGAAGAGATTCCTTTTCTACCTCCTCTGAGTGCATGTTGAATTTAGAGTTTGTAGCTATGCCACAAGCACAGGGCAATGAGCACCTAGCAGAGATGGCATCGCTGCTACCAGGAAAGGGATGCCATGGTGTTACCTTTTTAACAATTTTAACCATTACTTTGGACAGTTGAACCAAAGTGCAGTATTTTTTCTGCATTGGTGGACTCAAGCTTGTTTTAATAAATACTGTATTGAAATAGAACCACCTCATAGTTTCTTTGGAAGCAAACAACAGCAAATTGAAATGAAATATTCCCTCCATGAAAATAATCCTTTTGCAAGATGATTTTGCACTAAAGAAGAATGCTTTGTCTTATAATTTGTTTTTGAAAACATAATTTTGAATTTTATAATGGTGTTTTGATCAAAAGTGTGAGTATTCTGCAAGTAACTACAAATCATCATGTGCACTGTTTCAATAAGAATTATTTTTCTAAACCACAATATTTCTTAGTCTTGTAGGTAATGCAGAAAGCTACTGTCAGACAAGGATTTTATAGTGTCAAAACTCCTAAAACTTAATTTTTAATTTTATCATAAATAAATGGTAATTAAAACAAATAAAAAATTATCTTTTTTGCTGTATTCCAAAAATAAAAGGGAAAAATAAAGTTAAAAAGCATTTAGTAAGCACTGTACCTACTGTGAATTCGACACCAAACTAAGTGTAAGAACATCGCAAAAGAAGAGTTACCTTGTGAAATAAATTCTCATCTTACAGGTCACTTTCACAGCGCTATAAAATAATAGCATAGATTAGTTAAGATAATATGGGTGCCACATCAAATCAACCACCAAATTTCTTAGTTTATCCTAGTAAAACTTAATTCATGAACACATAACACTCTAATCCCACTATCCCTGACTAGCAGGCAGCTTTTCCCTTTTTAATTTATAGGCAAAAGTATACTTTTTAACTGTAACTCTCTGCCTTTCTTTGTTTCTTGGAGGGTTGTCATTCAACCAGAAAATGGAGAAAGTGCAAGAATGTCATATACAAAAAAGTGTGTAAGGGCTAAGTTAGAACATAGTGCCAATTACTCCTCTTGTATAACATTGGCTGGAACTCAGTCTCATACTTACTTCTCATGACTTCTTATAATTGCAAGACTGGACAGGATCTGTAGTCTAGCTGTGTGCTCAGGAAAAAGAGAAAAGGAATTTGATGAGTAGTTAGTTACACAATACCTAACTGGGGAGAACCCTGGATGGAAATTAAAAGTTAGAATTTTGAACATAACACTACAAAGTAGCATATTATATGAGGCAAATATTTTCATATTTGGAGACCACAATTGTTGTACAAGTTAAATTAGACATGACATTCTGATCCTTCAATAGAAAATTAAAAGAGCAAATGCATGCAAGGTCAATAAATGTGTAAGGAAAGTTAAAAAAAAAGTTTCCAACAAGAAAGGGCCATCATGCATGACAATATTTTTTCAACAGTTTTATTGAAGTGAAATTGACCCACAAGAAACAACAGGTATGTAATAGTTAAAACTTAATGTTTATATATGGACACAAAAATATTTGTGAAACTATCACATGGAGATAAACATACTCAACAGCCCACATTTTCTCACATCACATTGTGGTGCACCGCAACTTCCCCATCCATGCCCCTATTTCTAGGCATGCACCAAACTACTTTTTGTCACTATGCATTAGTTTACCTTTTCAAGAATGTTATACAAATTTTAAAATGCATCTTTCTGACTCACCTGTTTCATTGTTATTGTTTTTTCATTCATACATATTGTTGTATATATAATATTGCATTCTTTTTGATTGCTAAGAAATATTACATTGTCTGAGTACACAGAATGTTTTCATTAAGTTATCTGTTGTTGTATATATAAGTTCATTCCAGGTTTTATAATTTACAAATAAACCAGCTATGAAAATTTATATACAAATTTTTCCATGGACATATGCTTTCATTTTGCTTGACTGAATACCTAGGAACAGAATGGCCAAATTATATTTTCATATTTCTTTTTTTTCCTCTCTGCCTTCTGTGGATCTAACTGATCCATTTTTATAATTATGTCTTATCACTTCTATTGAATTACTATACCTTTTAAAATTTTAGTGGTTGCCATAGGGTTTTCAATATACAGTAGTGCCTCGATTTATAAACTTAATTTGTTCTATGATTTTGGAGACGATAGCTACACTTGTGTTTGTCACCTCATGTGGAGTTCATGAACCAAAGCAAAAGTTTGCTGAGTGCTTTTGTTTGCAATCTGAATGGTTTGCAGAAAAAAGCATTTATGAACCAAGGCATTAATACAAACTTCTTAAGTGTAGGCTTTATGGTGTCTACCCTGGCTGGTGCTCTCTAAAAAATGGCCATCAATAATTTTAGAAAACTTTCAGCTATTATTTCTTCAAATACTTCTATTGTTCTTTCTCTTCTCCTTCTGCAAACACAATCACACCAATATTGAACCATTTGACACTGTCCCACAGCTCTCGCATCTTCTGTTCCCTTTTCATTCCTCTAGCATCCCCCACCGTACCCATTACTCTTTACATTTTGCATTTTAGTTGGTGTGATCTATTAGCCTCTCTTTAAGTTCACTGATTCTTTGCTTCAGTGTATCAAGCCCACTGATGAGAGTGTAAGAGACATGCTCCATCTATCTTGGTTACTTTTTTCTCATTGCTGAGACAAAATACCTGACACCCAAAATGAAGGAAGGGAAAGTTTATTTAGCTTACAGTTTGTGGAGGTTTCAGTCCATAATCATCTGGCTCCAAGGCAGAGTGGCATGGCACTGGGGCAACACTTCAAGGCAGCCGCTGGAGTAGAAGGGGGAAGAGCAAGTCTCTTTTCCTCTCTTATATTGTACACAGGCCACCCCCGCTCCAGGGTGGCTGTAGCACTCACAAAATCTTTGCACTCCCCTCTTGCACAGGATGAGCATACTTAGGAAGTAAGGATCCTGGCACCCTGCTGAATCTCTCAGTAAAACTTCTACACTTCTCAAATTGACAGAATGTATCAACCTTAACACCATCTATGTTAAGACATTTTTTATTTCTTACATTGCTATTCAATTATTTCTATCTCTGCATTGAAATGACCCATCTGATCTTGCACATTCTAGCTTTTCCATTACAGTTTTTAATGGGTTAATCTTGTGATTGCTTTCTCTTCAAAACAAGTTTTTTCTTGCCTTTTTTTTTTTTTTTTTTTTTTTTTTTTTTTTTTTTTTTTTTTTTTTTTTTTTTTTTTTTTTTTTTTTTTTTTTTTTTTTTTTTTTTTTTTTTTTTTTTTATTGCTTCACAGATTCTTGTTGAAAGCCAGGCATCTTATGTTGGACAGTAGATACTGAGCTAAATATTTTTATGCTTGACTTTTTTTTCTCAAAAGCCTATTAGTGAGGGGTTTATGTTAATTAATCTAGTCAGAAGCGGGGCTGTATTTGAGGTTTGTTGTTATATATGGCTAGCCTCAGCTCACTACAGCCTTCAAATCCCTATCTTCAGGTTAAAAGCATGGGGTTCTTGCCTAAGGTGATTTTTTATGTGTTTGCATGTTTCTTCGTAGCTCTCTTAGCTATTTTCCACTGCTGTTTTTACTCAGCAGCTGTTAGCATGGTGGTAGAGGAGGAAAAAAGGGGCATTCATTAAGATTTTAATTAAAACTCAATCTTAGGTTAAAATGGTGTTTGTAGATCCAAAAGGAATATATGCTTCACAAATGCTTTTGCTTTTCTCCCTTCTGTAATGTTGAGTCTGGAATTTATACATGTTCCTCCCATGGGTGATGCCTTTAGAAAAATTCTCTTACCCAGACTGCAATGAGTTTTCATCAGTGTCCTACAATAACATCTTTAATCACTGTTCAGGACCACCACCCAGGACCACTGAGGAGCCTTGATGTGAAAGAGAGATAGGAAAAATGACCTCTGGGGGAATTCAAGCAGTGACTGCTCTTCCATTCCCTCGTTGAGCACCGTCGGAAATTTACCAGAGGGTTTCCCCCCACCATCCTGTTGGAAACTGGTTATGTCCAAGATTTTTACAATAAGAATGTGAAACTTAGGATATCTGAAGTCACCCCAAATTTTGCACTTTTGTGCCAGACACGTTCCATTTCTAACAGTCTGTTAACAATTGATAGCTGTATCATCTGGCTGGTTTTTGACAGCAGCCAGTGGCATCTGTACCAGGTAAGCGAACACTCGGGTCCTGGTTCTCCCAGCTGAGTCATTATCTCAAGATTGTCAGTTGTTTGGTAAGTTCAGTAAAAGTCATATTCACAATTTGTCCTGAATTTTTCTGAATGCGAAGTTCTTCCTTTTCCATATCTCTCCAGTCCTAAGCAGAAATAGAGTATAATCTGGTTATAGAATTACATTTTGAAAATTCTTCCTTTTTCAGTGCTTTTAAAATGGTGCTCCACTGTGTTCGCATTTGCATTATGGCTAGCCAGAAATATTCAGCCATTTTTATCATTGGTCCTCTGTAGATAGCATGCCTTTTAATCTGCCTGCCTTTAAGATTCTCATTTTATTGTTTTGAGTAGATTTATTTGTGCCTTGGTATGGTTTTATACAAGGGGTTTGCTGAGCTTCTTGCATCTGTGGGTTTGCAGTTTCCATCAAATTCAGAAATTTTTTTCTGTTATTTCCTCAAATATATTTGGTCTTTACTCCTTATTCCTTTCCTTTGAAGATTCCAATTACATACTCTAGGATACCAACAGTTTCCCACCGCTTCTTGTTAATCTGTTTTCTTTGCTTTTGTGTTAAGTCTATTCCTATTTTTCATTTTAAATAGTTTTTACTGCTATTTTTTTTCAATGCCTAATCTTGCATTAATCCCATCTAGTATATTTTTCTTCTTAGATACTGTAGTTTTCATCTTTGGAAAAAGTTTCATTTTGATTCTTTTGTTTTGTCTATGTCTCTGTAATATTTTCAAACTTTTTCTTGATTTTTTAAATATAAAGAGTAGAGTTATAACTATTTTTATGCATTTGTCTGTTAATTCTAACATCTGTTTCAGAGCTGCATTGGTTTCAATTGATTAATTTTTCTCCTCATTATGGATTTCATTTTTCTGTTTCTTGTCATGCTTAGTAATTTGTTAATTGCATGCCAGAAATCAGGGCTCACACGTTGTTGGATGTTGGATATTTTTATATTCCTTTAAAATTCTTGATCTTTGTTCTGAGACTCTATTAAGTAACTTGGATACAGTTTGATCCTTTGGGGTCTTGCTTTTAAGATTTATTAGACTAAAGTAAAACAGTAGTCTGTGTCTAATTTTTCCCCTCTACTCAGAAAAGATCCTTCTGAGTATTTACCCAGTTCTCTACAAATTACAAGATTTTCCAGTCTGGTTGGGGAATAAGTAATATTCTTAGCACTGTGTGAGCTCTAAATACTGTTGCTTTTAATACTACCAGATAATTCTTTCCATGGCCCCCAGTAACTCCCCAGACATATTAGCTGAGCAATACTTTGCTAACTACTCAAAGGAGAACCCCTGCAGACACCTAGAGGATTTGATTTTGCTTTTGTTCATGCACATCTTTCCTTTTCAGTACTCTGCAGTGTGAACTCAAGCCAGGATGGTCTCTCTGGATTCTCAACTCCTCCCCAGCTCAGTAGTATTCTGGGACTGCCTGGTTTCTCTGTTCATTGGCTGCAATGTGGAAATGTTCTTAGTAAACTGGGGCAGTTTGGGGGCTTACCTCATCTCTCCCCCCGATTTAAGGATCACTGTCCTTCATTCACTAATGCCCAATAGCTTAAACATGCTAGTTTAATATGTTTTGTCCGTTTTTTAGTTGTCTCAAGTGAATGGATGACTTGCTGGCACTCCATTTTGATTGAAAACATACTTGAGTGTACCAAATATTCTGAACATTTCCTGAACATTTAACTGCTTCACCAGAAAAACTTACGTCAAGATGAAATAATGACATAGAAGAGTTCTAGCATTTATACTAGATAGTTGATTTTTTTTCTTATTATCATTATAATCACTGCTATCCAGCATCTGTTCATCCTTTTTCCATGACATTATATCGAATTCTTTTGAAGAATCTGCTATCCCGGAGAGCCTATGTGGTTTGTTTGGGGTTTCATGTTAGTTTAGATCACTGAGAAGTAGCACGTCAGTGTAGTTTGTGTTTGTATGTCTTATCGTGAGTGAAATCATCAAATCTTATCTGCTCAGCAATTTATTTTCTTTCCAGTCAACTTTCAGTTAATAGCCTGTGTCCACTTTTCTTTGAGGAAGTTTGCCCCTCTCTTAAAAAATCTATCAGGTAAGTATTTAGGAGATTGACCTTTCTGTCTCATATCCTGGTTGAACTGATGGTCCACTGAGTTTTACTCCTGATTAAAACATTTTTCACTCAATAGATGATTGGAACTTTTGTATAGCAAAATTTTTGCTTTTTAGACTTTTAGTTTTTGATTATGGTCAAGAATAGAAAGAATATTTTAAAGCTTCCTTTTAATACTTCCATTATGTTATTCATATGGCCTCTCACAAACTAACTCCCAGTATTTCTTTTTCTTTTTTCCTTTTTTTTTTTTTTTATTGTACTGGGATCTGAACTCACAATTTCATGTTTGCCAGGCAGGCACTGTACCACTGATCTACACCCCCATCCCTAGCTCCCAATATTTCTTAATAATCTTTCCAAAATATGCTAGCCATATGGCTTGTTCCTGAATTCTTATAGCAATGGTTGAACCATATCATTGATTAAGATTCTATGCTGTTTAATTTCTATATATTGTGGTGATTTGTAAGTTTCATGACCCTAAGCTGTATGGTTACAGACCAACACAGAGTCATGTTTCCTTGCTTTATTTCCACAAAACCCTGGTATAATAAACACAAAATATAATCTACCAAGGACTAGATGTCAACACTAAAATATAAAGGAAAGTGTTATGTTCTGTGTCTCGTTAATTCCTTAGCACATTTTGTGAAGCAATATGCTTCTAATGATTGTTTAGTTAATATTAAAATTATTGATTATATGCACAAATAAATTAAAGGTATGTACTCCTTGTTCAATAATAACTTAAAAATTTGGCATGCAATATATACACATGATGTATGTGATGACTATAAAATGATAAATATATATATTTTTAAATGCTTGTACAAAGCCTGGCATATAGCTAGTATTGATACAATGATCATCATCAATAGTTTCCTCATTACCCTTTTTTTCAGTTCATTATTTTTAACTCTAATATATGTAATCTCTTTCTGCCTTCTTTCCTTTTTTCCTTCCTTCTTTTTATTGCTTTTACTTAATAGTGCTTTATTGAATATACATATCTCATGCTCCAGATTTCTGTGTTGTACAAAACTGCACTATCTCCATCATCTTTTTTTTTTTTTATACCTGGAATTGAACTCATGATCTCGTGCTTCCCAGGCAGACGCTTCTGCTGCTGAGCTAAACCCCCAGCCCAATCTCAAACTTCTTAAAAAACTAGGAAACAGCATATGTTTTACTTGAATGTCTAGTTATATTTTTTCCTCTGCTAGGTAGGTCACACCTAAGAGAAGCACAAAAAATTTACAGATAAATCAACTGGCCATGAAGGGGCATCCCAGCAGTCCTAGCACTTGGGAGGCTGAGGCAGGAGGATTACCTGGAGCTCAAAGCATGATTTTGTATATAATGAGTTTAAGGCCAGACTAAACTACGAAGCAAGGCTGTGTCTCAAAAAAATATACTCATAAATACAGACTTCCTTTCTGTCCCCACCACCCAGTCTTCTGTCCTGTAGTCCTCTGTCTACC
The DNA here is from genome assembly GCA_004363535.1 of Dasyprocta punctata. NCBI lineage: Eukaryota > Metazoa > Chordata > Mammalia > Rodentia > Dasyproctidae > Dasyprocta > Dasyprocta punctata. The sequence goes on along the minus strand of RJWM01006266.1, from coordinate 14,534 downwards.
TTTGCACCGAAGACCCATGTGTGCAGAAAGCCTTTTTCCCAGTGAAGAAATGGCCTCATGTGTGCCATTTTACAGAATTCACTGGAACTCCTAGCCTTGTCTCTTGCTTCTCAAACTATTGTCTTGTATGATGAACCACTTTTTATAAGCTACATTTTTTAGATGTTTCCTATTTTTACCATATGATGTGCTGAAATTTTACATGCAATCTCTCCTGGAATCTTCGACAACCCACTGAGGTAGATATAACTTATTTGCAAGTGAGGAAACTAAGGCTAAACCACGTTAATCAACTTGCCCAAGGTCGCACAGCTAACACATGACAAGCGTAAGAAATGAACCAGGTGTGCATGACTACAAAATCTAGGCTTTACACCTATAAACCAATTCTACACCCCCGTAAGAAAGGAAACACATCCTCACATCACTTGACACAGTTGCTCTCAAAACAGAAGCCAAATACTTGGCGAAAATGACAGAACACTCACAGATTAGCTTTGAATCTGGAACATGCTTCAGAAATAGCCAATCAAATGGCCACAGACAGACACCACAGAGCAAATTTAAAAAAAAGTGCTTCAGTGTAACAAACCTCCAGTGAGCATTGAAAGTGTCCTTTGGATCCACCGCAATATTTTACTAAGGGTACCTTCTAGTTCCCCTTGCATTTTGAATTCAAGAAAATGCCAGCTTTCCTTTCTTTCTTTATTTTTTTAAGTTCAGCATGGTCAAATATTGAACTCTGGATCCTCTCAACTTATAGGACTTCAATATCCCTTGAACTTCTTTTATGGTATGAACAGAATGAATTTATATTGTCCATTGTTTGTTCTAACTCCTGTTTTTTTTTTTTTAACTCTTTTTAAATTAGTAATTTTCACTACCTCATGCAATCTTCTAAATTACTTTTTAGAGTGCTGGCTATTAATATTTTAGGTAGCTTTGATGTTTTACTTTATAGTCTTCAATTTTATTTTACATTTCACAGGTTCCTAGTTGCAAATAATCCTACAGGCAATTTTCTCACACTGCAACTATTCCTTGAAAGATATGCTAATGCAGCCTGACACTAGCAATACTGGGGGTTAAGTTAATCACCCAAAATGAGTTGTATTACTGTCAGCGGTGCATAAAGATATCCCATAGTGAGTTACAAGGAAGGCTAGCTTTAAAGCTGCAATTCAAAAAATACCAAAAGCTGGAGATGAACAAAAATAAGCATTTATTTCAAAGTCTATTGAACTCAAGAATCAAACATTTGTTATTTCTGGTCTCAAAGTTATCCAGTATAAATAAAGGGATTCATATCCTTTACAAAATTTAATTACCAGGAAAACTCTTCCAGATCACATACTGTAACTGGGGAAGACAAACACTACATAGCAGTAGCTATCTTCATATTTATCTGTAGAAAAAGGAAGAAATCACTGTTTTGCTCTCCGTTTGGCTGAGCCCCATGGCAGTTCTAAAAAACCTGAAGAGCAAACTGCTATCTTCTGCTCCCTTGGTGAAAGTGACACTTGGGGCAGCAGCGCGATCTAAACGTGCCTTGGCCAGAAATCAGGAGGCAATGTATTGACTGCACGTTTTCCTCTGTCTTTCCACTGTTCAGCTTTTGCTTGTGCTTTAAGAAATGGGTGAAGTAGGAGATAGGCATCTGTCAATTATATGATGATTTCCACTCTTACAAATCCAAGTCACTTGCAACGCTATTTTGTATCAACCTCTGGGACAATGAAGATGCACTCGTTACTTTATCCTTGGGAGAATTTAACAGTGCCTTATCACAGTGCTTAGACGTGGCACCACACTGTGGCCCCTCTCCTAGATGGTCTTTTCCATCTAAAGTTGAGTGCAGCCACTACTGGCTGCCTTGAATTTTACTGGGCGCATCATATGCATTGCCATAATGCTTTTCTGTATGGGCAGCAGATTAAGGACTGTCAGAAGGCTTAGTCCTTTCTGTCGAAAAGATGCTTCTCAATAGCCTGGCTGCTCAGCAGCAACTGAGATAGAATTCAGAGCTGCATTTTAAATAGCAGCACGTCTGCCCTCACGATGATCTAGATTTTTCTTTTTCTGTCTTGCAAAAATATTGAAATAAGATTTAGTTATGATGTGGTGATATGCATCTTTATGAGAGAAAAAATATGTTGTGAAAAGTGTATTACTTCACTTGAGAAGATCAAGAGAGCAGGGAAGGAAGAAAGGTTTACCAGGAGCATAGTATTTATTTGCCATGCATATTTGATATGAGTTCATTAAATACGCAATAGAAGTGTCAACATAAAGTGTTGTTTAGATCAAACTATGAAAACAAACTGCCCTGATATTAACATTGGAATATAGTAAGCTGTGTTTAAATATAACCCTTATTTACCATACAGTAAAGAAATATTTTATTGACTATTGTTAAATAACCATCTACTTATCCTAATTGAATTTGCCCTTCATTTATGAAGACTGATGGATCGAATACTATGACAGTGTGGTTGGCACTTTTACATTCTATCAATTTGCCATTAGGTGGGTTTTTCTTTTCTCATCCATTGACATTCGATGATTAGTAATTATCGCTAGTCCATGCCTAATTTGAGAGTATTTTCTCAGTCTCACTGGACTATTGCCAAAGCTATATCCAGCAAAGAAGCAAGGCACAGAGGCGTCATTTTCAGGAACACTTGCTGCAGCCCTGGATTGAGTGCATCTGACTGCAGCATGAAGATCCCCTCACTGGCACAATGAAGGGTTTCATAAGGCAGAGTAGACTCATTCAGGTCTCTTCTGGGAAATGAAACTTAAACAGATATTTCGGATTAAAACGCAGATACCTCCGGCAAAAGTAGAAGGCTGTGTAGTCTTCCTGGCACGTTGCCTTCCTGAGGATCATTAACAGAATGCAAAAGTACGGAGGTAGGAGACTATTATTATCCTCGTGTCTCATGCAATATGCAGGAACGCTAAACCTGCTGTAATTAATATTGACCCTTTCTTTACCAGGAGCTTTCAGGGCAATTTTTAGGGAAGAATACCAGGAGAACAAATGCTTAGTTGAAGTTTTTAAACCCAGGCTTGTGCCTTACAGATGATTCCTGCCATTGTTCTGACCTCATCCTTCCAGAGTAGTAGAAATAAAGGTTGTGATACAGATATTGCTATCAGGCTACATAAACACTGTAAAACATAAGGGAAACATTGGATTCATTCGCACTCATTTCTAAAATGTTAGGACCATGCTCTCAAAGGTCATTTTCCTCATTAATCAAGAAGATGAAGTTTGTTAAAGATTCCATTTGAATTTTTTTTTCACTCTGCTTGTTTTTTGGTAATTTCCAAAGTACCTATCAATGGACTTGCTGATATAAAGTTAGAAGCATTAATTTTCACTTATCTTTTTTTTTTTAATGGTGATGCATTTTCCTCTATTTAGCCTTTTACACCAAAGGGATTGAACAGACAACTATTTCTAAGGTTCAGGTTTCCAAAAGAAATGAGCAAAAGCTCTACATTTAATACCCAATGATAATGATGGAATAGTGGATTCAAGCTACAGTTTAATTTGTCTTTTATTCTTTAGTTATTTTCTGCAAATTTCTAGATGTTGTCTGGATGAATACTGGTTTAAAAAATTTCCTATCAACACTGAACTCTGACAAACACAAAAATTAAAATGTGAAGTTTCTCTTTCTAGAGGGAAAAGATAAGATTTTCACCTGAAAAAGCTAGGCAACATACATCTTTGTTCTTTTGGTTTCATTCAAGCCCTTCATTAGCTTCTACAACTTTCTCTTCCAATAAATATACTCAGAAAGCACCGCGTTTATGATCTCAGCACCTTCCACCACTTAAAATCTCACCTAGCACATTAATCCAGCAATCAGCTAAGTTGCTGTCAAATTAGGCAGTTTTTATTCAACTTAATTTTTTGTTTAGATTCTATTTGATGTGCTACTAAATATAAAAATTCTTTCTACTGATGAATAATTGGTCATGCTACAGAATTTGGAGATGCACTGCAGTGTATGTTGAATATCAAGAAAGGCAGATATTCAGAAACTGTAAGCCTCCATTATCACAAGTTCCATCCCATTTCTTCCTCCTTCCCTTCCCAGTACAGTATACAGCTTCATCACTGGTGTTGCCTTTTCCTTGTAATGGTATTGTCATTAACTCAGCCAGCCAAGCCAGAAACCCTGAAGACATCCTTGACAACTCTCCGTCCCTTCCTCCTGTGCAACTTGTACAGCCTCCTCCTCAGCCCATCTTCTCCCTGGTTGCAGAGATTGTCTTGATAAAACAAGGTGTGATTACAGCTGCAAAAAAATTCTGTATAGTGGGAAAAGGATAGAATACTGGGGTGATTTTTTTCATTGTTTTATTACTTGCAAATGCTACATTGTCTATTTTGCTTTAACGAAAATAGGTATTGCAGTAAAAAATTACGACTTTTGAATGTAACACTTAAAACCAGGTGTTTTGGCTACTTTTCATCATTGCTAAGACCAAAAACCAAATGGCCAGAGTTAAGAAAGGAAAAGTTTATTTAACTCACAGTTTGTGGAGCTTTCAGTTTATACTTAACTGACTCCAAGGCAGCGTGGCACATTGCAGAGGGTAACAGTTCTAGGCAGTGGAAAACAGCAAAAGCAACAAGTGCATAAAGGGGAGGAACAAGAGAACAAGACTCTTTCCCTCCTTTATTTTGTTTATAGGCTACCTGTCCCAAGATGGGTGTAGCACTCACACCCATAATCCCAGCATTGGACCACAAATGAATTACAAACTCTGGAAGCCTACCTCCATGACTGCAGGAGGTTTTAGAGAGACATCTAGACACAAACCATAACATTCTGCCCCTGGTCCCTCAAAGACTCATGTATATCCCTTTCTGCAAAAGACATTTTAGTCCATCTCTAAGAGTTTCCAGAGTCCTAACAGTTTCAGCATTGCTGAAAAGTCCAAGTCCCAAGGTTCCTCCAAGATCAAACGCAGCTCTTAGCTGTGAGCCTTTGTACAAAAGGAAAGGTAAACACTTCTAACACCCAATGGCACAAGATAAACGTTACCATTCCAAAAGGTGCAAATGGGATCGGGGGAGGGACAAAGAATTGAGACCACAGTAAGTTCAAAACTCAGAAGGGCAAGCATTAAGCATTACAGTTTCCTGTGGAACATGTGGCTAGTTGTAAGCTCCAAAGGATTTATGTCGCTCCACCCTACGACACTTTCAGGGGTAGTGGTAGTAACTCCGTGGCTTCTCTCTTAGGTATGCCTTCCTTGCAGTTTTCCTCAGATTATCCACATTCCTGGCTTCTTCAAATTTCTGGGTTCTCCACTGCACCTTTGGCATCATACTCAGAGCTTCACACATTACTCTCTCGGGGCACACTGCCTGGCCTCCCAAGCCTCCTTCTGAAATTGAGGAGAAAGCACCTTAACCCCATAACTCTTGTATTCTGCATGTGTCTAAAACCAGCACCATATGGATAATACTAAGGTCTGCTGCCAGCTGGAGCAGTAGCCAGGCTTTCTCCTCTCTTGGTTGTAGAAGTTGAGTACTTGGATCACTGAACACTCTGAACCTAATTCTGAAGAACAAATTCTCTATACTACCACCATTTTGGAAAATGGAGTGGCTATCGCCATTTTGACACATGGTGAGGCTACCACCATTCTGGGACACAGCACTCTGCAGCTTCCTCCTCAAAGCAAAGTCTTTTACTTTCTAGTTTTGAGGCTGCAAAGGGTGGAGACTTGCTGCTTCTTGTGAAGCCCTCAGGCCATCTTTTCTATCCTCCTGTTCCTTCTCAGCAATCGAGATTCCCTTAGCTCTGTCTTTGCAATCCACAGCTTTACTAGAGCTTCCTTTCTGGCCAAACTCACAACATTTTAAGTCATTCTGCTGGGCTCTTTGCCCTTGACTCACACCATTATCTGGCTAAAAGCCCCCCAACAATAGCCATGCCACAGCCTCAACATTTGACTGCCTTGAAATTTCTTCTGCCAGATTAATTAGTTCACTACCATTATTCTCAGTCTCAGGCAAAGTCTCTGGACAAGAGTAAAATGCAGACAAATGTTCTGCCAAGCTATAATACACTTGTCTGGAGTCTGACAACTAGTGCAATCCTTCTTCCCAGTAGAAACCTCCCAAACCTGGTCTCTACCAGCAGGATTTCTTCTGAGCTCTTCCCAGAATCTCCCATACAGAATAGCCTAGGTGTTTCAGTACTACTCTTTCAGGTGACATCTCCAAATCTTTCCAAACACTTCCCACAAGCCATTCCCAAAGGCTCTAGAACCACAAGGTCAAGTACAGTCAAGCAGCAATCCCACTCCTCTGGCACCAAATTCTGTCTTAGTTACTTTTTTCTCATTGCTGAGACAAAATACCTGATGCCCAAAATTAGGGAAGGAAAAGTGTTTAGCTCACAGTTTGTGGTGGTTTGAGTCCATAATCTCCTGGGTCAAAGGCAGGGTGGCTCATGGAGGAGGGCAACAGTTCATGGTAGTGGAAAACAGCAAAAGTAACAAGGCCAAAAGGGGTTGGGACACAAGAGAAGATTCTTTCTGTCCCTGATGTGGGTGGGTGCAGCACTGACACCCATAATGCCAGTATTTGACCATGAATTAATCACAAATTCTAGAAACCTGTTTCCATGACTGCATGAGACTTTGGGGGAACATCTAGACACAAACCGTAACACCAGGTGTCCTTAGACAAACTACTCAGTCTTTTTAAGCATTGCTTTCCTTGTCTGTAGAATACTTGTTGTCTCAGTTACTCTTTACTTGTTGCTGAGACAAAACACCTGACACCCAAAATTAGGGAAGGAAAGGTTTATTTAGCTTACAGTTTTTGGAGGTTTCAGTCCACAATCAGCTGGCTCCAAGGCAGGGTGGCATGGAACAGGAACAAAACTCCAAGGCAACAGCTGAGTGAAAGCAGCCAGAGTGAAAGGGGGCAAGAGCAAGCCTCTTCTTCTCTTTTATATAGTACACAGGACACCCCCCCCCACCAGGGTGGGTGTAGCATTCACAAACATCCTTGCCTTCCTTTGCACAGGATGAGGATGTTTACCAAGTAAGACCCCTGGCTCCCTGCTGAGTCTCTCAGCTAAACTTCTGACCTTCTCAAATTGTAACAATGACCAGGTAACTGTGCTCTATACCCCAGGATGTGCAGCTGCTGAGTTACTTAATTAAGCTGCTAGACTTCTCAAGTTGACACAATGTATAAACCATAGCACTTGTGAATTGAAATCCCACTACACAAAACTCAATTTCTTATAATTTCTTGTTAACTAAGGTCTTAAATGAGCAGTTTGTATTTTTGTTACATTGATACATGTGAACTATGCATTGTAAACCAGTTTCCATTTCAATCTCCATAGCTAAAATTACTATTGCCCATATCACTCCCAAATTCTAATCCCAAATTCAAGAGACTCATTTCAGCCCTTAAGTTAGTGAAACTACTCATGGGATTTAGCTTTCCTGGCTTCTTAAATTAAGTATTCCAGTTCCTCTTCTGGTTCTCCATTTCAACCTGACCATTCCTTTTTTACATTCTTCATGGACTTCTATACTACTCAAATACTGATTTGTTTTTCCTCAATGCTCTATTCTTGACAATTTATTCTTTTATTCCTCCTCTTTAAGAAATCCACTTCAGTGATTCCAAAGAACACTTGTAGCCTGATGATTCCAGTTACAATATCCTTCATGACTTCTGAGTCTTAGAGCTGTCTATTCACCTAGTTGCTGTATATGTCACCTTCTGACATTGTTAAATTGGCATATACTAAGCAGAACTCATGTTATCTTTAAAAAGTGCCTACCATCCTTTTAGATAATAGCAAAAAAGTCTCTATGATCTATAAAACAATAAACCTGTCTTTCTAACTAATTCCCATTCATCACTTGGCACATGATTAATCACCTAACACTTAAAAATTTACTCTTGATTGTTGCTTGTATCTGTCACCTGCTCTTTTCTTATTATCACTGCTTGTCTTCCTGGACTGAAACAATAGCTAATTCATCTCCCTCCAATCTTTTCTACTTTTTACTGCTCCTTCCCCACAATTAAAGCAGTGAACCTAAAATCAAGTATACTTCTGCTTAACATTTTTCCATGGTTGCCTATTGCCCTCAGCTTCTCAGTATGAAATGCAAGGCTTATCTTATCCATATCTACTCATCTAGCTTCATACTTGACCCTTACTGCCTAATGTATTATAGTTATTGTGCTATATACTGTGATACTAATGAATCACACCAGATTTCAGTCTTTAAGATTTGTAATTTGTTTGTGCTTTTGTTTGACTGATTTCTCAACTTCTTACTTTAGAACCTTGGAGATGCAGCCTTCAGTATTTAGCAGAGAGAATTTCTCATAAATTTCCAATGTAATCTGAAAAGACTTCCTTCTCTTACTCTGACCACTGACCACAATGAGGGGAAACTATAATTTCATGATCATTTCTTCTTTTAGATAATGCAAACTCAAAGATGCTATCTTTATCTTAATCAACTTTGCACTCGACATTCTACAATGTACATAGAGATGATCTATGATGACACCTAATTTCTGTCTTAGGAAACTGAGTGGAAGTTAATATTATTCATGAAACAATAAATAAATAAATAAATAAATAAAGCTGTAAACCCATGAGCCAGATTATGTGTTTCTAATGCCAACAGAGAAGTGGATGGAAATAATCTAGTAGGTAAAGGTGTAGATGTGTCTGAGTCAGGCAGTCAATAAAGATATGGGCTAGCGATAAAGGTTGAGTTGTTATAATTATATAAATGGTAATAGGGCGGTAAGGAAATTTGAATTGCTTTCTGTTTAAACTTCCATGCTGAAAGCTAATTATTTAGACCTTCTACTTTAATCAGAATTGCTACTACAGAAAATCATTTTAATTAACTCAAATATTCAAGAATTGGAATGCTCACAACATCCCTTGGTCTAGATTAAATAACACAGTTTTGATTTCTACTAGACTGTTAAGTTATTGTGTTGGAAATGAGAATTATCCATTTGAAACTATTAAACAATTGACAAAACATGTAAATTAAAGGTTGAATTAAACCTTACTGAACTCTAAAAGTCCTGACACCAAAGAATTAGTGCTGCTTTCTGTACGAAGATGGACAATATGTTTGTAATTCTGTTGTACTTATGACTTCCGAACCTATGTTCCTAGGGGCTATAATAACTAAGGGTTCTAATAAAATATTAATTTACTTGGATATACAAAGGCACAATAAAATTGTCCAGCTAGGTAATAAAAAGAACAAAGCATAAATTAGATATGCATTTCATTTCTAATCTCTAGAACTGCCAACAGGATACTGGGAACCCATGAAGGAATTCATTTATTCCTTAATATTCTGCAAGCATTCTGAGTAGTTACTATACATTATCATTGTTTTGTGCACTGAAAATAAAGAAGTGAAAAAAATAAGAAATTTCTTTTTTCATTGAACTCTAGTGGAAAGATACATAATAAAAGAAGTAAAATAGAGTATATTGAATGGCGATAGGTGCTTTGAAGTTAAATGATGCACAAAAGGAGAATATGAAATACTGGAGGAGAAGAAAGTTAATTTGAAATAGATTGGCCAGCAAGGATTTCCATTTCAATAATTTGAAAGAAGTCTTAGAGTGAGCATTGTGAATATCTGAAGGAAGAAATTTCCACGAAAAGGCAAAAATTATGAAGTCAAAAAATTCCTAGAGTGTTCAAAGAACAGCCAAAAGATTTTGTGTAAGAGTAAAGAAAGCAAAGGAAAACTTGTCAGAAAGGTAACAAGTGCTCCGATCATATCAAACTCTTAGATTTTTTTAAAGACTTTGGCTCTTACAAGTTTTTATTCTAAGTGCAAGCCATTGAAAATATTTGAGCAGAATGTCATGATTGAACTTGTATTTATACCTCTAGAGTAGCACGATAGCTTTGGTCCTAAGAATAGACTGAAACACAAGAAATGAAGCAGAGACCAGCTAGGAGACACTTGTAGCAATCCAGGCAAAAGGAGGTTGTGGCTTCCTCATGGGTTACAGTAGAAGACCTAGTAAAAAGTGATCAAATCCAGGGCATATCTTAAATTGAAAGGCAAAGCATTCGCTCTTGGCTCCAATAAATTAGAGACAAATGCAAAGCTTCAAGAATCATGATAATGTCTTGGAATATGGAAAAATGAAGTTGCCATTAACTAAGTTGAGGAAAACTATAGGAACAGCAGGTTTGAACAAGTATGGAAGGGGCATAATCAGTTCTGTTTGGGGCCTATTTATAGTGCTTGTTAAACTTCTAGTACAGATGGTGGGTAGACCATTAGATAACTGAGTCTGAAGTTTTAGAATAAATTCTGGCCTAGAAACATAAATTTGACAGTTACTAATATGTAGAAGGTAAGAGTAAAACAGGATATGAAATAGTAGTCTAGGAGGGCAAATGGGCTAAGAGAAGTTAGTATTATTGCCTAGCAGCACAAAGGACCCACTTCATCTATTTGATCATAAATTTAAAGTGAAACTAAAAAGCAATGTCTACGTGTTGGTACAAAATGGACAGAGAGATACGACTTTTCCAGGGTTGTACTTTTGCCTGTTATGCCAGCTGCTGAGGTGGAATTTGGAATTAAAAGAGAAATAATGCCTCAGAAATGGAAGGAGGGGAAGCAAAACTGAAAAGAGAAACAACAGACCATGCTTGATGCAGACTGACAAACTCCTCCAGCAGAACTGGTGACTATTAGAGAAGTCCTTCACCGAGAGGAAACAGCTATCACTTGGAACTAGCGTTGTACTGTTACTATCTGTGGCCACTCCAAGGAGTTAACAGTAATCCAGAAGTTGTTAAAATCCAGGAGATTACTGCATAGCCATATCCCTCACTTAGGTAGCTGATAAGTTCTTCAAAACATTTGATCAACAAGTCTACAAAACCAACCCTTTCACAACTAAGAAAGTTGAGAATAAATGACAGAAGATGATTTTACTAGTTAAATGAAATTAAATCTAAGGAGGAAGCAAGAACATAAGACGTGCAAAGGACAGTTAAAATGGGAGAATCGCTAGATGTAGATTCCAGCAAGATTTAAAGATTTTTGGACTCAAGATACTACAAGAATTGAGCTTAGAAAGTAACAGATGGTGGACATAGAGTGAGAAGCACGAAATTGGAATTATGTAAATGATCTTTATAAGTGCAAGGTGTGGTCATGAGTGAAAATGCCTGGCTCCAGTCTGGTGGGAGACATCGTCACTGCAGGAGGAGATCAAAGTGGAGGTCCATCATGCAGACTGATCATCTATGGAATATTAAAACCATCAAGGGTTATGACAGATCTGGATGGAGAACCAATGAACTGAGAGCAAAATCTTCAAGTAATGAGGGGGAACACCCCAAGGATTGGGAGGTGATTGAAACAAGGATGGTTAGTGGTAGAAAGGTGGGAGATGAAATGAGATTCAAAGGTGGGACGGTTTATGAAGGATGGTGAGAAAAAATGAATAGAAATATACCAGCAATGAAAGAAAAGTAACTAAGTCAGTAGTTCTACAATAATAAATTGTACCAGGAAAGTAAAATAGTGTGCCAAGAAATAAATTTCTGTTTTTGGACAGAATCTTTGACACCTTCAAAGTGATCAACCAACATCTTATTAAAATCTTTAATTTAGTGCACGTGTATGACATGTGGCATACTTTCCCTATAATGTCTCGCTTAATCCTCACAGCAATGAGATTGATACTATCATTATCTTCATTTTTATAGCTGACAAAATGAAGGAAGAGAGACATTAAATAATTTGCCTAAAATGAATGGATTAGCATTTCTAAATTTGTTCTTCAAACCTTAAAATCCATTTGCTTAACCACTGCACTATACTACCTTCTGGCCCCGCTGAATTGTCGCAAGGTAATTTAAAGATGAAAGGTGATGACATTGCAAAACTCTGAACTGAGAGTGAATGATGTGAAATATCTATCATCGGCTGTTTTTGAGTGGTCCAAACTTTTCAAATGGTATTTTACATACAACGAAGGCAAATTGTGTGTTGGCAGAAATTAGTTCATAAAAAGTAAAGGTATTATGGAAAAGAAAAGGTACTCATCTGGGGAAATGAGTTTTTAAAAAATAGCTTAGGCAACGTAATTTTTCAATTCCTTGAGTTTTACAGTGAAGATTTAAATAAGAGTTATAGCATTCAATGTTCTGAGATTTCGAAGAACAAAATTACTTTTTAAATTCCTTTGGAAGACATGAAAGATTGTAGTGGATTAATATTTTTAATGATACTGAACAGATCTCACCAGGAAATTTAACAAGTCTAAAAAGGAAATTTCCCAGTGCCAAATACTTGGGAAAATTTTAAACTCCCCTTTCATTAATGAAGTTGATGAATTTTAGCACCAAAGTACGTTGTTTAGAGGCGGACAAAGAGAAAGATATTTTCAAACCTGTTGAATTCAAACTAGATAAACACTGCAATTGCAAGGAACCAATATGTGCATGGGTGTGGATTTGCATGAAATGAGAGAAGGAAAGCGAAAAGATGTGTGAGAAGGTACCTTTAATCACAGGTCACCTAGGGATATACATGATTGTTGAGAGGTCTGTGAATTTCCAACATTTGCACTCAGATTTCAATATAAAAATAACATCTGGAAATACATACAATTTCTAAGTTTAATTTTGTTAAATAATTCAAAAGAGTCTGAGATATTGAAGATCAAATTATGATGATATAATATTCTTGTAATTAGATTAACGACCTAACTTAATAGTTGTGATGATCAAAAAAAAAAATGCTATTAGTGGGAGATCTGATAGCATCTAGCCAAGACCCAGCTCTCATTATCAGGAACTACCCATAAGCAAACTGTTAGCCACTTCCTCCTCAATTACCCCAGTCTGGTTTTGTGCCATAAATAGTGAACATGTGTCTACCAACGTATTTTTCTGAGTTTTCAGAACAATTGGAACAATTGGAAGATAATGACACAAAAGCATTCCAGAAACACATGCGCAAACATGCACACACTCTCTCACACTGGACAGGATCTGGTAAGGAAAAATGACAGACTTTTCCCATCATTTTCCCCGCATTTCTTACTGCAGCGGTGGCTCCTCTGAGATACCCTTCTCTACTCTCCAACCCATCTGGCTGGAATCATCATTTCTAGCAAACTGGGGAGATGCTCCTGGTGTCCCTGCTGCCACATTGTCGCTGCTGCTTTGGAAGAACTGTTCTGACTCCTACTTTTGTCAAATAAACTGTGACCTAAGAAAAAAGACACAAGAGAGTTTATTGTAATTCCACATGCTGTCTCCAATTGCTGGGAGAAGAATGAAGTTGAAAATGATCACGTTTTATTCTGCATATATTTTCCCAATTTCAATTAAAGACAACAGCCGAATTTTAAAAAGCCTCTCCCAACTTGTAGCAAATCTATTACTTTCTCGTAACAACCCACTACCTGTCCCTACAAAATCGCAGCTTGTAAGGGAGGAGATGGTGAAAACAAGGGCAGGCTCGGAGCTGCCTTAATTCATCCCAACTTGTTCTGCACAGACACGCAGATGGGGAGGGTGGGCCAGCAGTCAAGCAAGAGGCAGCTGAACATTTCAGACTTGCTGAAGAGCCCGAGCCTCCACCAGAGCTCCTCGTCTGTGCCACTGAGGGTGGTGAGCACAAAGTCTTCTTCATTTTTCTTTTCCCAAAGCAGAACTGAAATGAGAGGGAAGGAAAGGCAGAAGAAAGCTGCACATTTTATCTACAGGAGTTTTTTGCTTCCAGGCATTTAAGAATGGTGCTAACAGGAAATCCAATCCAATGTATTTTAAGGTACTACCAAAAAAAAAAAAAAAATTCCTATCTCTGCGGCTTCCTGCACACCAGACAACATCTATGTCATCCTTTTATGAAGGCATCACTCTATCAGCTGCAAGATCGCTGGAGGTGACTGATAATAATTAATACATCTTTTCAATTACAGCTTCTGACAATATTACTGATAGACGTGCCACGGGTAATGTTACATAACAAAAGATATGTTGAAAGTATTTTGTTCTATGACTATTCCATCACTTACAGTTCCTGCATAAGCCACTCTCCTTTCTCTTACCAAGATTGATGTAACAGCTTCCACTGGCATTTTCTAAGGTCCCGGTGTACCTTTAGAAGCCAATTTTCGTGAAGCAGTGATAGGTTTGTCTGCAGAAATTCACATTCAGAGTTTCAAGAAAAGATGGCTTTGACTCAAGTAAAATTATCACTCAGAATGGCAAGTAGATGTTACACGTTCTTTAGTGTAGCCTGGGATTAAGAGAGTCTGAATTATGAACCCACATATTTTATGAGACAAAGTCAACTTCATGCTTTCTGAAAATTTAGTTCTTAATGTACATTTGGCTCTCAAGGGAAAACTCAGACATCACAGCGTATTTCCTAAATTAATCCAATTATAATGATTTCTATATTTAAAGATGAGCCACAAATGTTTTTAATCA